>CAXIVR010000012.1:32697518-32822518 GCA_964035755.1 Teleogryllus oceanicus | reverse complement strand
AACCCTTTAAACAAAGTTGTGGAATGTTCCAAAAATTATCGAAATGCCGCAGAGGTAATGTCGGACTAATGTGGGTGTATAAAGAAGCCAGAAGTGTATATAGAAAATAAGACACGTCTCATTGTACTAAAACTGTTTTTCCTCTGAATGACAAATACTATAGGCATGTGGGATAACACTATGTTCCTCTAATCCCTTTAATTGCAGATGGAATATTATTAATTTTCCTGAAATTTGTAGAACAAGTTTTGAATTGGAAGTAAATAACACTTAACGAATTTGTTTGTTTGAAACCAAGGGATCATTCTTCCTAAGAAACTTGTGTTTAATTGTGTAGTTGATAAAATATTTTGTTATCAAAATATGTTTTACTAAATGTTGAAGCATATGTTAGTCTCTGGTTCACTAAATTAATCTCCACATGGTGACCAGACGATACCCCTACCGACAAACTATTTTGGAAGACAGGAACATATCTCATTAGGCGTCGAATTTTACAACTCCGTCGACGAGCTATGATTGTTATATATTAAGTAATTGCAGTAATACACAAACAGTTGTTTAATATTTTCGCATCTAAGAGATATTTATGCATGTCATACGAATTGTTCACCGTTTAGCCAAAATTGTGCACAATTTCACTGTTAGATATTTGTGAGGAGAAAGTAATTGTAATTAATTTATATTTAATGTAATTTTTATCTTTTGTGCACTATGTTGCATACTACTAGTAATATAGACAAAGATGCAATGCTGCAGCGAAAAGTCAATAGAAAATTCGCTTTGTGAGTACACGTGCCGTAAAATTGATAATTTTTGCTTCTTCGTGTTGAAGATTTCTTCTTCGAAAACTTTGGGCAGTCACAATCTACGTTCTATGGGTTTTTGATACCGACATCGTGATTTACGAAAAAACTAATGTCTCTGACTACCTACCTCTCTGTCTCTCTCGGTTTCTCTTTGTCTCTCTCTCCCTGTCTCTCTCTATCTCTCCCTCTGTCTCTGTCTCTCTGTCTCTCTCTCTCTCTCTCTCTCTCTCTCTCTCTCTCTCTCTCTGTCTCTCTGCGTATATATCCGTGTTTCTCTTTGTCTCTCTGCCTGCCAGCCTACCTGCCTGTCTATCTATGAACACTTGCGCTGCTATTTTAACAAAATGTGTTATTCTTCACTGATCTAATGCAGCAAGGCTTTGAATTTGAAAGGGATATTATTATTTTGAGAGCAACTTTATATTGATCCCTAACGGCATTTTCAAAACTACCGCAAAAATGTCTCCAAATATTTTCTTTACATTTTTGCGCTTATAAACATTTCTCAACTTCAAATTCAGCTGAATAATATGAATTTTCGAAGATTGCAAAAGTAAATTTTTTTTCGTCTCACTCTGCATTGACAAAATTGAAGATAAAAATCTTAATGAAATGAGTTCTTCAAAATTATATATTTGAGACCGATTTTCTTTAAAACCTCTGATTTTTGGAAAAATATAAATGTTTAACTTTCTTTTCAATGGGTCGATAATGATCTTAGACAACTCAGCGTTTGATGTAGCGTGATAAATGATAAGCTTGACAAGTGAAATTTTTGTGAATCCTTTGTGCCCGAGATCGAACCTGAAAGCAGAAAAAAATTTTGTGGATTGGAAACATTTTTGAGGGTTCAAATCATGTGAAAAATATTACGTGTTGTTATAGCACTACAATTTTCGTGCTCCGATTCCATTTTAGTACAAGAAAAATTTATCCATCACTACTTTCACTTTTATCTATTAGATGCGTTGTTATATTGCTACCCACCAAACATCAAATTGGAAAGTCTATTTAAAATTTTGGACAGCAGTTCATATATCAGCACGATTCACGTGATGTCGCAGATGATTCGGCAATGCCACACAGAATTCAGTCATGACAGAAGACGTCACATGAAAACTTCGTGTGCTTGTTCGAGGCCTAGTGAAATTCAGTACTTCCCACTGCAAAAGATAAGGAAGTGAAAAATGCTCCCAATCCAAATCGATAATCATGATACTAATATGAAAGAGATTAAAAAATGGCGTAGATTAAAAAATAGCCTCCCACGACAATCTATTGCAATGATTTTTTCCAATCACTTTCTGGAGCGAATTTCAAATATTTAAACTGATAAAATTGGTTTGAAGTTTTCCCTCTCGTTCACATTGTTTAAAAATTTGAAAAAATATGTTATAAAATGTTACGAGACACATTCTAGGAAAATACTGAGACAGTACTCCAGCTACCATGTCTAAAATCAATTTAATTTTTTTATTTTTTCTATTTGAATTTGAAGCCAAAATTAAGTTGATAAAATACCTTCAAATTAAACTAGTTTTCTCTGTCTCTCCATTTTTTCAGCTTGATACATTTAACAGAAGGTGAAAAAAATAAAACGTGAAAAACATGTTTCTCATTGTATCTCGGAACAGATTGCTCAGGAGTCTGGTTTTTGGAATTTAGGCATTTTTCATCTCTTTCATTTGAGTATAGATTATCGATTTGGTTTTGGAGCACTTTTGACCTCCATTTGTTATATTTTTAACCAGTCTTTCCGTACAAAAAACTGTCAGGTTATTTTCTCGAAGTGAAAGTTCCCACGCATTTCTCCCGCTTTTCAACGACTGTTTCGTGCCTTGAAAAACAGGATACACTTGGAAGGTGATCGGAATAAGTTGGCTACTCCTCAGTGCACCACAAAAAACAACATAAGCAACCTGTTCTGACTTGCAATTTTCGCCAATTTAGATGTTCTTGAACTATTTTTCTTTCTAGATTATGACGTAGACATTTCATTCGAAAATAATAATTATGCGTCATTAATTTAAAATCTTTTAAACATAATTTTTAAAATGTCTTCATATCCTGAAATGCATTGAATTTTGTTTGTTATTTTTTCAGTGGTAATTACTATAAATTAAATTCACAGAAGAATCATCATTCAAAATAAAATTCAGTTTCTGGTCTCCATATGAAAATGGACGTTCGGGGGGCTCTGCTTGAAATGCAATTTAAAATTCAAACACCCCATTCTCACTCAAGTAATTTGTGTTTTAAATCCTAATAAATAGTTTCTAACTCCTGTAACAATTCTTCCTCATACTCCATTTACGAAGTCGATAGCTTATAACGGAGACTCCAGAGATTTTATAAAGGCCTCCTAAGTTTTGCAAATGTAAATTTACCTAGGTATATTTATTCTTTAACACTCTTGTAAAGTTTGTTTTTTAATAAAATTTTCTTAACAAATCCTGGCCACATTCAATTTTGTTAATGAAACCCCAGAAATCTCTCAAATTGCGAAACCGTACATTAAGCCGGCGGCGCTAGCCGAATTCGTTTATACCGCTCCGTGAAGTCACGAAGGTTAAGCGAATTCGAGGCTCGTGGGTTCCTGGTTGGGTGACCGGCCAGGAACCCCGGGATCTAACGGCGTCGATCTAACAGCCGAAGGGGTAAAAGGCACTGACTCCGACGTGACGAGACTCGACAATCACAGTAATTAGTAATTACACAAGTGAAGTAATGATAGTAATTACTTGGTAACGGAGGATTAGTCCAACAAAAGCGCTCAACGCCCTGTTGGTTTAAAGACGTGTTCCGTCAACGACGCAACAAATTTTTAAAATAAAGCTGTTTTTAGGGAGTTGATAGTTGATGATTATATTATTTGGCAAAGCTAAACTGATGAAGTTTTCCTTCTCCGTTCCCATGAAGGTCGTGTGTTTGAGCCAGTGGCTAGTCAAACACTTGACCATTTATTACACCTAAAGATTAACAATAGCTGCTTGTAAACGTGAACGGAGTATTTGAATACTTATTTGTAAATAGCTTAAAGAGAAGTATAGAATAGCTGCTCTAGCAAGAAAATGTTTACTAATAAATTTAGCCCCGCGCATGATTTTTTTATTTTCACAAGTTGGCAATACCTAATATAGGTTAGGTTGACTTAGGCGCCCGTATTTTTCCTTTTTCTGCGTTCAATTTTAGTCCACATTGTTTACATCATCATCATCATCATCATCATCATCTTCCTTTACAGATTAAGCATATTGCCTGTTCCAACCTCTTTCCATCTCATTCTTGGCCTTCCAACGTTTCTCTTTCCACTCGGTTTGTAATTCAGGACTTGCTCTGGAAGTCTGTCTTGCGGCATATTTCTAATATGTGTCACCCACTGTTGTCTGTACTTCTTAATTTTGTCATGTACTGTTGATTTCCGGTCTAGTTCCTCTCTTATTTTTTACTTTTTATTTGGTCTCTAAATGTACAACCCATTACTCCTCTCAAATATCTCATTTCTACTGATTCTATCCAAAAACTTTTTTTGACCCAAGTTTCACATCCATTCTGTAAAACCATATATCATAAAATTTTAACTGGGTTCTTTTCGTGCTTCTTTTTAAACATTCTACTTAAAGTTCCACACCCGCTTGAAATTTATGGATCTTGCTGGTTAACACCTAGGTACCTATGTCACTCTAGGTTAAAATGTGTAATTTGTTATAAATCCGAGCGGAAGGGCAGGCCCTATGGCCTGAGCCTCGCCACTAATAAAGACATTATTATTATTATTATTATTATTATTATTATTATTATTATTATTATTATTATTATAAATCCGTATTTTGATGCACAATCTTTGTCAATACTGATGCTTTTCCTTTAAAAGCCTTTACATTGGTTTTATTAACTGATACTATCAGGTTGTACGCCTTAAAAAATTGCTCCAGTTGGTAGATATATTTTTGCAAATCGTCTTTGTTTTCCTAAGGGATCACCTGGTCGTCGGCATATAAAAGAGTATTTAAAAATGTATTTTTGACCAAGCGAATTCCTGAGGGCACCAGATTCTTCCACCTTTCAATTATATATCCCCGTATGTTAAAGAGTTTTGGCGAAAGACTGTCTCACTGCCTTACTCCTTTATTTATAATCCTCTTCGCGGAGACAAATTCATTGCGTTTTACTGCGATATTAGTATTATCATGCATACATTTTCACCACTTGCACTCGAAGACTTGGTTACATAATTACTTCTTTCATAATGCTCCATAATTAGCATCGGTTGGCATTATAAAAAGCCTTCTCAATATCCACGAAGACTAAATGTATTTTTGAATTGAACCACTCGTTTCTCAATTTTTGTTTTAATGTAATATGTCATTTAAGACCTTTTTAAAGCCCTGTTGTTCCTGTTTTTGTAACTGAGTCTATAGTTGAATCATTTACTTCGATCTCCTTTTTTAAAACAAGGTAATTACAAATCTAACTATTCATCTGGTATCTTTGCCAGCGTTCATTCATTAGGCGGAGCAGTCGAAATTTGAGAAACATACCGCCATATTTCATTAATTTTACTTTAACCCCATCAGAACCACAGGCTTCCCTATTTCTTGGGATTTTAATGCATTATCAAGCTCTTTCATATCTAACATATCTACATTCCTTTATGTTCCTTTTTCTTCATCCGGTACATAAATTTCTTCAACCGCACTCCATAATTTTAAAAAGTAGTCTAGCCACTCGCCTCGCGGTTTAGCTCATTGGTCAGCGTTCTCGCTTTCCATGACCCGACACCTGTTTTGATTCCCAGTCGGGGCAAGATTATAATATGCGTTTTCTTTGCAATGTCTCAGTATATGTTGCTGTTTGATGATGATGTGACGTCGCCGTGATGTGAAAAACAACATATACCCGGAGTTCTTTGTACAGGTTTATTTAATATTACTGTATATTACAATATTTACATCCTCCTCCAGAAACTACCGCTGCACTCCTCAGCACTACCATTCCTGAGACAAGCCACCTCAGCATGACCGAGCGTACCCCAGCGTGCTAACCTGTAGCACCGCTCCCGGCATTTGCTGTAGCCACCCTCGCAAACCTGCGACCACCCCTCACGGATCAACAAGTGCCTCCGCACCGCGATTCGGCCCAAACTCGAATGCCATCGCCAACACTCCACCGGCGTCTCTAGCGAGGAGTCACGTGACAGACCTCCCACGCTGAAGACCCGCGGACCGCGTCACCTCATTACAGAGTTTTGGGCCGGGCACACAATGGGGCCCGCCGACCAGCTACAGACGATCTGTCCTCACGCATCATTCTGCGCTAGCTGACCGCCGGATGTTCCCAGACACGCACCCTCGAAACGACCGCTCCGGTTGCACCGCCAGCCCGACGCCTGGACCACCCCCTCCACGCCACGGCCCACGCCTTGTGCGGTCCGACGACTAGTGAATGCTACGACGTTACAATGATTAAACGTACGTCTCAGGTTGACAAGATGAGAATACGGCGTGGGGATGTCTTCGTGCTAACCACACATACCCCTTCACCCATTGCCGCGAGGGCGGGACGCTGCTGGTAGACCATGGCCCGTCGCGCCAAGTACATGCAAACTGTTCAACACTCTTTCCCGGATATTAGATTCTATCTTGCCGTATCTGTTTCTTCTAAACTCATTGTTTTTAACACTTTATAGGCTATACTTAGTCTTCCGAATTTATCACGTTCCAACATATTCACATATCTATCCCATGATTCTTGATGGACTTGTCTCTCTACCGGGAGTGGTAGCTCAGTGCGTCAACTAATGTCACTTCAGCGCTTCTGACCGGGGGGTTCTAGGTTCGAGTCCTCACGGCGGCAGGATTTTCGGCACTAGCATTCCAGCTAGGTCGAATTCAGTCGCTGTTTGGAAGAGAATTCTAAAAGGCCGGCTGCTCTGATCGGTAGTTTTCTGTGGTTTCTCCGATCAACACCAGGCGTATGCCGGAGCAGTACCCTAACAAACGGGCCACGGACCGCGCGCGATCTCTCCTTCCGCTTCCTTGTCCTATCCTCTCCCCTTACACACTCACTTACACTAACATACACTACACTATCACATATTCTGGGAGACCGGTCGGGAACTTAGAGCTCGTCCCGGCTGGAGCGGTGCCCCGCTGGTGGGAGAGTCCTGGTTAGGGGGGAAACCCCACTAGCCGACGGTAGGTCGGTGCCGGATCTCGCCATCCAGCGGGGGAACATCACCGCCATCTCCCGAGAAAAAAAACATGCACTGCACTAACGGTACTAATGCCCAGAGCAGTTGACGCGCCCGGAAACACGAAAAAATCAATCAACCAATCTTGTCTCTCTAATGATTTAACTTGATTACTTTTTTGGTAGTAGATCTGTTTAGTCTGCTCGTTTCTGCTTTGTAGGTATAAGCAGACTAATCAGATCTACAAGCAAACAATTGTTTACATTGAAAGTGAATTATTATCAAGCTAAGTTGTGTGTGGTGCACAATTTTAAGTTAGGGAGGTTTTATCTCGCACCCCAAGAGAAACAGTGGTGACACTAATATGATTCGTACAGCATACCTCCTAGGCCGAGAGTGGGCGAGAGCCGGGACTTCCAGTTGCGATTTATTACGCAGCAGTTTTTTTTGTTATCAATTACTGTTTATAAATCTCGGTGAGGTATGTTGCACTTAATACCATCTGATTTCTCAATAAAATGTACTATTTACTAGAGAAAAAAGTACTTTCACAGTATTACGTTTTCAATAACATAAAACAACAAGTCCGCGAAATCTTTCCATAAGAGCTTGTACTAATTTAAACATCTTGTATTAAAACATTAGACCGGTAAGGGCCCATTTTTTTGCCATCGTGAAGAACAATGATTTTGCTTTCCTTTAAAGTACTTTTGGGGAGTACTTCACCGTGGTCAATTGTTTGATTGATTTTTTCGTGTTTCTGGGCGCGTCAACTGCTTCGGTCATTAGTCCCGTTAGTGTAATGCATGTTCTTTTCTCGGGAGATGGCGATGATCTTCCCCCGCTGGATGGCGAGATCCGGCGCCGACCTACCGTCGGCTAGTGGAGTTTCACCCTAACCAGGACTCTCCCACCAGCGGGGCACCGCCCCAGTCGGGACAAGCTCTAAGCTTCCGACCGGTCTCCCGGAATATGTGGTAGTGTAGTGCATAACGAGTGTGGATGTAAGAGAGGATAGGACAAGGGAAAAGGAAGGACAGATAGCGCGCGGTCCGTGGCCCGTTTCGTAGGTACTGCTCCGGCATTCGACTGTTGATCGGAGAAACCACGGAAAACTACCGATCAGGCACCGGCCGCAAATTCTCCTCCAGACAGCGATTGAATTCGACCTAGCTGAAAAGCTAGTGTCGAAAACCCTGCCGCCGTCAGGACTCGGAATTCCCGGTGAGAGGCGCTGCAGTGACATCAGTTGATGCACTGAGCTACCGCTTCCGGTACCGTGGTGGATCTAACGAACATGGTATCTTAAGTTCGCCGCCTGTCGCCCGCCCGCCACGCCCACGGGCGAATATCGCCCCCAGTCGAACGCCGCCCGCGCCTGTTGCACTGCGCCTGTGCCGCTGGAAAGGAGAAAAGCGGGAAACAATATCTGGGCGCCGAAAGCGGTTCTCGACTCGTAAAACCCTATCTGCGCGGGAATCGGCCTTTACATAAGAGCGAGTGAGGCTGGGGCGGCCTTTGCGCGAGCGCGGGCGACTCGGCAACACGCCAAGCACCAGGCGGTGCAGGAGACCTCTGGAAGAGCTACCACAGTGGACGAGTGCCAAAGTCAGACACCACCCGCCAAGTAACGAGGTGTAGAGGAAGACAAATTTTGTCATTTTTATGGAATCTGATACGTAAATCGTATGATTTGTAAATTCATTAGGCTGCTTGGAGTGCTGCATATAATCGTAATCTAATTATATTTTTTCTATTATAATAATAACAATAATTTAAATCATAATTACATCATGTGCAATAGCTAATAATAATAATAATAATAATAATAATAATAATAATAATAATAATAAATATATTCAATATTATTTTTTAATGACAGTATTGGAACAATGTAAATCACTCGTGAAACAAACGCTAACCAAGAACCTAACTGACACTGTCAGGTTAACATGTGTAGCTTCAGGGCAAGCGGCTGGCGAAAGAATACTTTTTGCAGAGCGATGCGGTCTTTGCCAATGTTCAACAAGTTTCTGAGAAACATTGCTAGTGCTCTTTGGTACGTACGAAACGATGTGCTACATAATATTTTAACATGCCAACAGTACAAAAGAAATTGAAAATTTTAGCCATAAATATGTTAGCAAACTAGAAAACCACAATAATGTACTAGCCAAATTTGAAAAAATAAAAAGTTCAAACCGTTGAATTTGCCAAATAGATTTTAAAATTACAGTATTGTTAATATTATAATCAAAGTCAAACATCAAATGTTTTGCCAATATATGTTTGTTGCAAGTTTGTAATATGATAAAGGAAGATCACCAGTGTGTGATCTCAGTGATCGTAAGATTGTAATTTTGACAGCATATTTACTTGTTCTTATTTTGAACAGAAATTAAAAATTTAATAAAAAAATTTTTTAAAAAAAAACGTTAACCCGGAATCGTAATAGAAGGCCTGCGCCAAAAGCTGTGCTGTCACTTCTATGTCATCAAAGGAATCGGGAATATGGCGAATCGTAGTGTCACTGAATTCAAGGAGTTTTTTCGTATATCTTGTGGTGAGGAAGTGCTGTGTGTTTTAGAGTAGAGTTTTGTGACTTCTGACCGGCAGCGGTAGCTCAGTGCATCAACTGATGTAACTGCAGCGCCTCTGACCGGGAGGTCTTAGGTTCGAGTCCTGACGGCGGCAGGATTTTCGACACTAGCTTTCCAGTTAGGTCGAATTCAGTCGCTGTCGAAGGAGAAATCTAGCGGCCGGCTGCTCTGGTCGGTAGTTTTCCGTGGTTTCTCCGATCAACACCAGGCGAATGCCGGAGCAGTACTCTACCAAATGGGCCACGGACCGCGCGCGATCTGCCCTTCCTCTTCCTTGTCCTGTCCTCTCCCCTACACACACACTTACACTAACATGCACTACACTACCACATATTCCGGGAGACCGGTCGGGAGCTTAGAGCTTGTCCAGACTGGGGCAGTGTCCCGCTGGTGGCAGAGTACTGGTTACGGGGGAAACCCCATTAGCCGACGGAAGGTCGGCGCCGGTACCCGCCATCCAGCGGGGGAAGATCACCACCATTTCCCGAGAAAAAACATGCACTACACTAACGGTAATAATGATCAAAGCAGTTCACGCGCCCGGAAACACGAAAAAATCAATCAATCAATTGTGACTTCTGTTCACTGATACTGATAATAGTAACTGTAAAATACATTTTGGTTTAGTTTCTGTAGTGTCTTTGCCTCCGTTGTCTAATGCCTTTAATTGCCGTTTTCTCGACTAATTCTGAAAATTGATCATGCCTCTTTGATGTTCTGTGCCAAATTGTATTGGTTATTACAATAATACATTGTCCCAAGGGAACAGTTTTGGTTTTCCAAGGCATCCTGAACTAGCACAAAAATGGATAATATCAATCAAAAGTAAATGTGTTCCGACAACCCACAGCCGGGTGATCATGTAAATACACTTAATATGTCTTGCTATACCCTTGCATACTTGTATGGTAATTAAAGGAATTATTCAAGAAGTCCTGAGTCATATCATTAGTGTGCAAAGAACTCCACCTTTTATAATACTTCACCCTTAATCAATTATCTTAATAAAAGCAGCAGTTCTTCTTAAGTGTGGACTATTTTTGTGCATTGTTCTCAATGAGCTTGAACAATAAATTCATTGAAAATTTTTAGATGTCTGCTTTAATTAATCCTGATATGATTATCTTGTTTATAATTATTTTGTTCATGTAATATATTTGTGTAACGTAGGTTGTTGGCAAAATAGGTTTTTATTTATTGATTAATTGTATTTGTTTTCATAAAGATTGTTATGCAACTTTCCTGCAGATTGGTTTATTTACGAGAATTTAAAATATCTTACCTATGTTAGATACTCGAAAATTCTATTGTACAAGTTCTTTAAATTATGATTATTCGATGTTACATGCAGTTGAAGCTATTACTTGTCCAATTTACTTCAGTTTATAAAAATGTAATTATAACTACATAAATTCTGATCATTGCTGGTTATGTACTCGTTGCGCCATATTCTTTGCTAATTTATGCCTTAGCGTATTCATTACACTTTCAATGAAATACTTTTTCGGTTCAAAATACTTTCTTAGGGGTTTGTGAGTAATTTCACAGTAAAAATATGTTGCAGTCAAACGAGTCATGGAATTTTATTAGAGTTTCGTATAACGTAGGCTGTCATTCGCCTGCCAAGCACGAGAAAGGGGAAAGACGAGATGTAACAATACCCCCTGGATATAGAAAGCTTTCCACTCTGATTTGTGAAGCCATCATAGGTAGTCCGGACGTGGGACAGCCGTGCTGTTCGTATTTATACTAGAAATCCTTACTTCATTTGCGTTTACTTTTCTGGAAATGTATTACTAAAAAGATGCCTCCATTTAATGATCACATCAGTGAAATTGAGTAGTATATTTATTTAAAAACTCCATAAAAAATTAGTTTTAAACACATTTACATTCGAATTGTTAAGTGATCTCTAGAAAATATGGCAGTTACTCTATATCCCAAGCATGCAACATTATTACAAGGAATAAAGTGAAAACATAATAAAGGTAGTAGATTATATATAAATCATAATGTATGTGAATAACGTCCACGCACATTTATTAGTACATTAACACATACAATATTAACAAATTATAAATTATCCAGTCAAATTTTTCAACTTTCAGCAATTTTACAAAGTATTTTGTCTTTGATATACTTGATATAATATTTTAAAAAATGAATTCACTGCTGGCCAAGTCCACATCTTAATTGTGTGTTCTGAATAATTTCCACTAGAACAAATACCATCAAAAATCTGGCATGCGTTTGCATGCTTTTCATGCTGAAAAAGCAATGTATCTGTAACCACGTTGTACTACACATCCACAGCTACTATGTGCCGGGTATTTCAATCTCCGACAATTTAATCTCTCAATTAAATTAATTGTTTATTCATGAGATGAAATTAAAAAAATCCAAAACATAATTAAGATAGAACTAAAATTATTACGTTTTTATGAACTTGAATAAGTAATATTTTTCGAATTAAAGACTTTAAAAAACTATTTTAGTTACCTTCTCTATTACGTAAAAAAATAGAAGTCCCGATACATTTTCAGACACATAGTCGTCTTCTTAAAATAATATACTAATCAAAAATAAATCCAACATATCTGAAATTAAATTAATATTGTCAATGTTTCCTGGAAAATCTTGATTTCTTTATTTCGTCACAGGAGCATTTTTTCTATAAAAACTAAAATTCAAAGCAATGTCTACAACAAGAAATCACTGGATGAGGCTTCCACACTTGTGTAAAAGGGAAACACAATCATCATTTTGTTTAGCAATTGTCCAAACTGGAGGTACTGTAACTTTCCTCAAATTATTCATCAAATCTTCCACCTTTATACGAGAAAACTGTTGGTTATAAAACTCGCTGCGAAACCACACTAGCAGCATCGACAGCAACCGGTTGGGAGTTCGTCAGTCTTCTTTTCTTTTCTGCTGGTGTATTTCGCCTTGTTTATTTTCTAGAAAGATCGGTAGGGTAGTCAAGAAATATGGAAGACGCGACGGTTTTTTAAATTGAGTGATACTCAATTTAGAAAATAATTTTTCACCCGTCGTATCATCTGTTGTCATCTGTTTTCTACAATATATAATCCTCACAGTGGGGAAGGCAAACCTGTACAATATTGCCTAAAATTAGAACATGTTTAATACTGGTAAAGAATTAACAACAAAATAATATTAATATTGAGAAGATCATTCTCAAAGTACAATAATCGCATTTAGAAAAAACGGATGAAAATTTAATTTGAACGGAATTAGATGTTTCGTTCAGTTTCCTTTCATCCATTGAACAAATGCTAAACTGATCCTGTGTTATTTTTCAGACATTTTGTACTCGTGTTGCAGTACTCATTCCGCAATAAACTTATAAAATGCACTGATGTAGTATTTTTTATTTAAAACATTGCTTTAATCGGTCTGCCATTTTAAGTATTGTTTACTTTCTCGTATGCGTACGTATTTACGGAGTAATATACGTAGTACAGAGAAAGTTATGTTATGCTGCGCGAAAAACCCGCGAATTTTCGGCGGAATAAAATTCATGGCCGGACTCTGGTAACGAAAAAGCGTATAAAACCAGCTGCTAAATTAAGAGAAAAAAATCCTCTTACATTTGGTGTAGCCAGAATCTGTGTTTTGTGGGTCCTTGATATCAAGAAGCCAATTGAAAGCAAACCGCTTGTCCGTCTGGTGTACGTGAACAACACGTCTAAACTTTTCATGGGATTTTTTTCAAATTGAAGAAACCTCTGTCCATCTGGCCTGAGTCGAAGCTCTGTTATTTTCAAAAACATTCATTACTTTGTAGGGGTACATGAATTTGCCCGAACATTTTTAAACTTTTCTCAAAAACGGCTCCAAACTTTTTCTTTAATTTTTTTGTTAGAATGGAGTAAAATACACTTATAATGATGGAATATGTTCGATTTTCACTGTTAACTCAGAGATTTCGAAGATTGACAAGTTTGAATTTTTTTCAACTTGTTCCTGCAACTATAAAATTGGTGACAGAGATTTTTCCTTCAAATTAAATTTGTTGTCCTTAAATAGTTTTTTCACTAAGATCATCTAGATTTTTTGAAAAGTTAGTAGTTTTCGTGCAATATTGTGTTCAATATTTGCAATTTTAAAAAATTACAAAAGCCAGATTTTCTCCTAAAAGGCTCCAAATTGTTTCTTTAAATTTTTGGTAGGATTAGCGCCAAACGAACGCTATACGATGACATAAATACCAGAGTGCTCTATTATTTTGTTTTTTCAAAAATTACAAAAATGTAATTTTTTGACTTGTCCCTCGCGTCGCTCATATTAACATTAGCGGCAATTTCTTCACACTATTGTGTGTGTGTGTATATATATATATATATATTGCGACGCCCCCACCTACCTGTGCTGTAATTGCCGGCTAGCTCAGGTGACGGGTAGAGCCTGAAATTTAGGTTGTGGACGGACGTCTGTGACAGAAGGTCAATTGAAAAGTTTAAAGACAAAAAATGTAAATTTAATGAGAAATTAAAATGGTAAATTAAATTTATTATCGAGCTCAGTTTTTTAAACCCTTGTTTTTCAAAATCTTAAAACTAATACGATCAAATTACTTAAAACAAATAAAGCAAAAAAAGATCCCTAACAAATAAAAAAAAAAAAGGGGCCAATGCGGCCTGCCCCTTCTGAATGTTGACAACAGTCCAGGTAAGCCTGAAGGGCGTATGAATGTTTGTTTGTCTGTCGGGCTCGACAGATTATTAGAATCACCGCTGCGGCAGGAGGACGCGCTGGGGTGAACGGCCTCAAACAGGCAACACAGCTGGGCCCCTTTTCCTTCTGGACCACGCCCTTTAGGGGCGGAGGGTGGATTCCTCTCCAGCCTGCCCCCATTCAAGAAGTAGATTTAAACCCACGACATCAGCTGGGACGTCGGCGGTAGCGGTGACGACAGATCGGTGACGACAGATCGTAATTTTCGTAATCGCGTAACTTGCGATCCCGGCGCGGGCGTAAACGAGCAGAGAAACAAATAACATTACTAGAAAAGTTCTTTTTCTCAATCTAATGAACCGCGGTGCGAAAATACCACAACCCACTCTAATCATGCTACTTCGCGCTATCCTGGCGCCTGCAACTCGGATGACCTGCGTCCACACCCGTACAACATGGGCGTCCCCGCCTCTGTGTCCGACGACAGGCGTCCCCGCGCCTCTCTGTCCAAAGACCTCCCGCTTCTGTGTCCCCTCAGCGCGTCTCAGCGCCAGAACCTCTTTCCCCCAATTTCCTGAATGTTCAGAGTTTCTCAGAAATTTTGGAAGACGTGTTGTTACTGGCCGAGGTTACTAGGAAAATATTGCTCAACCCAGATTACGCTCTTGTCGGTAATTTGAGGGAAATTTTTCCCAGAACGCTCTCTCTGCACACTTCCTGTAAACAAACACGGAGCGGTCGCCGCGCCGCCCGCGTGGAGCCTGTCATGGTCCTAGGGGTTTTCAGGCGTTATCTAAACACTACACCCCCTTGCTCGGCGACGCTGGGGCGGCGTAGAATGGCCGTGCAAGTGTTTTAAAGGTCGCACCGGTTGGGGCACGCACGCTCGAACAGTAATAACAAAATAAATTTATTTATTTTTAATCCAATATTCGTTACTCATTTGCCCTCCCTTCGGATAGAGATAAAAATCGGATTTTTGAAAAATTTTTAAATTTTTAAAAAATTAAGATTTTTATCTCGTTAAAAACAAAATAAACGTTCCCGAATATTAGATTCATAACGTGAATAATTAAGAAAAAAATGAATCAAAACAACATTCAATATTCAAGAAAAAATTTGCCCCCCTTTTTAAATAAAAAAAAAGAACTTTTAACTACTATTTAATCAGAATAAAATAATTAAATCAAAATTCTTAATTTCTCAGCGACACAAGACCGCAAACTGTGCCGGGAGCCCAGGTACAAAGAATTATGTCAAAATTGTCAATCAGTGGTTTAAATAAATCAAAGAATAGTTTAACCTTTAAATGGTAAATTATAAAATTACTTCCTGCTGGGAGCCACCCAAATCTTTTAAGAGCATACATTTGGGCACGAATCTTTTCAATAACAATGGTCCGGTAAATAGAGGAAAAATTTATGGAATAATCCAGAGGCTGATCACTAACTCTAGGGGTCTGAAAGTACTTTGTCACCTACTGAAAGTGGTAGGGGTTCTTTACAAAGGGCTTCCCTCTTCCTGGCATTCTTTTCCAGACGTACGTCAACCCGTTGTACAAAAACCCCGTGAATTTCTGTCGTCTGGGTGAATTGAAATTTGCCAATACGAGCTTGAAAAATCTAAAGCGAAAAATCTTTGTTTTATTAAATTTCATAAATTTCATCAGTGTTCTGAGGTCCTCGTTTTCTGGGATAAAATCGTTGATCCGTCGAGCATCTAAACAAATCCTTACCCCCTCTTTTTCTTTTTACAATAGGGTTCAAATAAGCTGTTAAAGATCTTTCAATTATCCCCTCGCTAAGCATAGTTTTAACAATTTGATCTATTTCCCCTCATCGACTGTGGAATGGGATAATTTTTCATTTTAAGGTAATCATCGGTGACCAATTTCCCAAGCAAAGTCTTTAATAGGACGTGGGACGATCAAAAACATTTACATATTTGAGAAGCATTCTTTGCAGCTGGGACCGTTCGTGGTCAGAAAAGTCTTATGCGGCACACCTATGACCCCACTCACGTCATCCCCATACTCCAGGACGCGCAGAAATGCGATTTCTATTTGTCATCACCGTCGCCCTTGATTAAAATTTTCCCCTATTCTCACCAAAGCTCCAGATTCCTAAAAAATCCACTACCCCATTATTTTCCCGAAAAAATCAACCCAAGTATTACGTCGTAATTCAGATCCTCTATGATCAAACATGGCACATCAAAAAAAATTTCCCGTTTTTTAAAGAAAGCAAAGCCTGCATAGAAATTTGGGTTTTTACTTTTTCTTTCCTACTCAATAACAAAACATTTAATAGTGGGCGAGTTGGTATTGGAATCGCTCTTAAAGTTTGAGTAGAACTTCCTAGAAATTGCACTGATTTCACTGCCAGTGTCTATCAAGCTTGAACACTAAGATTTTCAATAAAACTCCAAAACCGGACATTTTCTCGCTCGTTCTCTGACAGGTTCATTCAAGTCGTCGTTTAGGTCAAAAAAGGCAAATTGACTAAAAGGTATTGAATATTGGTATCTCTGAGATAATTCGTTTGGAACCCAGATACCCAGAAAGCCCAAACGGTTCTAGTTTGACGGACTCGGTCTTATGGAACCCTGATGTCCATTCCTACTAGTTGTATTATTATTAGGGTCATTTGAGTTTGGTGGCGGACGGAGTTGTTCCCCCATTCCTCGACCTGATCATCACGGCCCCCCGATTGCCTGTTCCGATTATCTTCCTCGGCAAAAACCTGTTTCGGTCCCAATTCTCTTCTAAGGGTTTGACCGCGTTCTATCAAATTGCGCCAGCGATTCTTGAAAATGATCAAGATTGTCGAATCGTACACTGTTAATAAGGTTTTGCCTAAGTAGGAAAGTTGCGGTTAGAGCAGATAATCTTTTATCATCTGTCGTCCGGATCCACATAGTTTAATAGCCGAAATTTTTCCATGGCTAATCTAAATATGATTGGTTTCTTCGCTTATCCCATACTCTCGAAAATTTTTTCTCTCAAACTCGTAACGCCCTGCTCCCCCCAGTAACGTGAAAGAAAACGAGTTCGGAATTCCTCGAAGTCTGCGGAAAAGGTGTTAACGCAGTGAGCCAGTGTGCAGCGTTCCCCCGTAAAAGTTCCTGCATAAATCTTGGTTTTAAGTGAGGCGGTCGCCTTGTCAAATTCATATAATTTTCGGCACGACCCAAAAAACTTTCGGATTTTCGTCCGATTTCCCAGAAAACAAAGATTCTGAGGGGGAGCCCACAAAATTTAATCCAGAACCAGCAGACGCGTTCGTAATTGGATGATTTTCCATTTCTTTTGTACTTCCCCCTTTCCCAGATTAATCACTTTTTTATCATTTCTTTCTTAGTTTAGTTTCCCTTTTCCCCTGAAACTTTCCTCACTACTATCACCTATCTTTTCAATTTCTCTACCCTTTCGTGAATTTACTTCAGAGTAAAGTTTTTTTTTCCAACCGAGTGATTTGCCGTTATTTGGCCGTAACCCGGCAATGTTTCTTTCTGACTCACAACACGCCTCTATTTTATTGTCGCATGCTCGTAATTTCGGTGAATTTCAGACTGAGTTTTAAATTTTTTTTCGTTTCAGTCCTTGAATTCCAATTCTTGACCTAGCTTCTCAACGTGTTCTCAATTTCTCCACCTACCCTCGAGTTGATTTTCAGTGATCAAATTTCATGGTCGAACTTCTCTTCAATTTACAAGTTTTGCGGATTGGTTATCTAAACAGTTTCTAATCTATCAAATCTTTCCTGACACTTTTCTCTGTTCTGAAATCGCAAATTAATTTTCTCGTCCTTTTCCCCCCATACCCGAAATCTGGTTCTTTAATTCGATTTTAAATTTTCTAATTCTCTGGTTTCGTTAGAACTCATGAGATCAAAAGGTGATTTACGCGAACTTCCCTGAGCTTCATCACTCCACGTCTCACCGATTCGTCCAGCATTTTGAATAACTATGCGATTTCACAGTTTTCTTGAAACGCGCCCCCGATTTTTCCACAACACAAGACAAAAAATAGTAACCTCCAAACAGAATACAAATCAACTGATATCATTAACAGTCCACAAATAATTAACCTCTAGCAAGTCCTTCCATCCATTTCTTGTTAATATTATAAAAAATTCAAATTTAATTTGTCTGCAGCAATACAGTAATTCAAAAGTAACAATATTTATTTTAAGACAAATTAAATTTGAGGGCGTTTTCTGGGGTATCAAGATACTAATTCGGCCCCACTTGGGAAAATATTTGGGCGCCCCACCTACCTGTGCTATTGCCGGGTAGTCAGGTGACGGGGAGAGCCTGAAATTTGGTTGTGGACGGACGTGGCTAGTGACAGAGTCAATTGAAAGAAAGTTAAAAACAAAAAAAAGTAAATTTAATAGAAATTAAAATGGTAAATTGACATTATTATCTGAGCTCAGTTTTTTTAAACCCTTGTTTTTTTCATGCAATCTTAAAAATAACGATCAAAATTTCTTAAAACAAATAAAGCAAAAAAAAAGATCGCTAACAAATAAAAAAAAAAAGGGGCCAATGCGGGCCCGCACTTCTGAATGTTTACAACAGTCAGGTAAGCCTGAAGGGGGTAATGAATGTTGTTTTTTCTGTCGGAGCTCGACGATTATAGAATCACCGCTGCGCGGAGGACGCTGGGGTGAACGGCCTCAAACAGGCAACACAGCTGGGCTCCTTTCTTCTGGACGGCACGCCCTTTAGGGGCGGAGGTGGACCTCTCGCAGCCTGCTCCCATTCAAGAGAGTAGAGTTAACCACGACATCAGCTGGGACGTCGGCGGTAGCGGTGACGACAGATCGGTGACGACGATCGTAATTTTTGTAATCGCGTAACTTGCGATAAAGGCGCGGGCGTAAACGAGCAGAGAACAAATAACATTACTAGATAAAGTTCTTTTTTTTCTCAATCTAATGACACGCTGCGATAATACCACAAAAACGCACTCTAATCATGCTACTTCGCTATCTGGCGCCTGCAACTCGGATGACCTCCGCGTCACCCGTACAACGAGGCGTCCCGCCTCTGTGTCCGCACGGACTTGGGCGTCCCCGCCCTCTGTCCAAGACCTCCCCGCTTCTGTTGCCCTCAGCGCGTCTCAGCCCACGAACCTCTTTCCCCAATTTCCATGAATGTTCTAGAAGTTTCTACAGAAATTTTTGGGAAAACGTGTTTTACTGGCGAAAGTTACTACGCCGAAAATAATATTGCTCAATGATTAGCGTCTTGTGTAATTTTGATGGAATTTTCCAGAACGCTTTTCTCCGCCTCTGTAAACAAAAACCCGGGGCGCGCCGCGCCCGCCCGCGTGGAACCGGTGTGGTCCCTGAGGGGGTTTTTGAGTTATCAAACACTACACGCTTCGCGACGCTGGGGCGGCGTAGATACGTGAGTGATTTAGGTCGCACCCAGGTTGGGCACGCACGTTCTGAACAGTAATAACAAAAATAAATGTATTTATTTTTTTAATCCAATATTCGGTTACGTCACAATATATATATATATATATATATATATATATATATATATATATATGAGCTTTAAATAATACCATAAAATGTCTCAAAAACTCAACAGCTTTTTGTGAAAATGAACTCAAAATTCCGCATTTTCAGAAGCGCTCAAAAGCCATTTTCTCAAATATGGCTCCAAATGTTTTGTTCAAACTCTTCCAATGGATAGTGCTATTCACTCATTAATATTTTCGGGACTAGCTAAATAGCTTCATTGAATTCTAGGGACAGACTCCTTTGATATCGGTAGTTTCCCGTGGTTTCCTCCATAACATCAGGGAACGAACACGAACAGGAGCACGAACAGGAGCACGAACAGGAGCACGAACAGGAGCACGAACAGGAGCACGAACAGGAGCACGAACCGCATGTGATATTTCCTTTCTTCATCCTTGTCCTAACCTCACCCCTTACTTACAAGTACACAACACTACGACACTGTCGGTAGCTCACAGCTTGTCCGAGCCGGGGCGGTGCCCCGCTGGTGGGTTAAAACTTGTTGGTGAAAATCTCGCAAGCCGATGTCCAGGTCGGCGGTGGATCTCACCACCGGCGAATAAGATCACCCCTTCCGCGATAAAAACACGCAATACTATTACGGGATTAATTACCTTAGAAGTTAAGGCCCCAATCAGTGAATCAATCAGTTTGGCTAACATACCGTCTTCAGTCTGATAAAGTCCGACGTATGTTTCAAAGCTGTTTCTATTATAAACTTTCACTACCCATTTTGGATAATACAGACATTTACAAGCTATTTCGAGAAGTATTCAGATTTGAACCTAAGCCTTAACGTATATACGAAAAAATAAGGATTGAAACATTAGAGTCAAATATATCAATGTGCTAATAAAATAAATTGCTTATCTGTTTAAGTTAATTTTTAATTCAGTCACAATGCTGTATCAGTTTTCCATGTTTGAGCTCATACAAAATAACTAAAAAATAAGTGCATTCTATTTCACGCATTCTGTTCATTTTACGCCGCTTAGCGAAAGTTCTTCCATTAGCTCATCAATATCCTAGTAGTGCTTGAAATGGTGTCACTGAAACCAGTTCCACCGGATGTTTGTCGCTAGTTCTTGAATGCTTCTTCGCTATGCCTTGAAGAAATAATTTATAATTTTATGTATGCATGTTGAAGTTATCTAAGATTGTTAGTGTAATAATTCATGGTTTAGCAAGGAAAGGTGATTATATCAACTTCAGCGGCATTTAGACGGTGATCGAATGTCTGAGCTCTTTAGCAGAGCTCTTGTGCATGAGAAATTAATGCAAACGGCTTACCCTCTAGCACGTCGGGATTTTTCTTGGTTCATCTTGTAGTTTACACGCGCTCCTACTAAGGAGCTACTGCATCTCATCATTCCAGCCTCGATTAATCACTCCACGCATCATTTAATGGAATTCTAATTGCTTCTTTAACCGTTCGCTTCATTACCGTTTACACAAGTGCGTCTGACATACTAAATCAATGGAATTCATGGACTTCTGTTTGTCAGTGAACTTTGTTTGTTCTGTTTTTATGTGAACCATACATCAAATAAAATGTATCAGACATGTTTATTTTTATTCCACGAGACTAATCAAATACTTGATTGAGTCTTTAATGCAACTCAATAAGTGATTGAGGAGCAGAAGAATAAAACTTGTTGTAAAGCGTTTTAAATTCAAGTGCTTTTGTTTCGTATGCTTATAGATTTCTGACTGGTAAAAAACGTGCTGACTTCCTTCTTGCTTGAAAATACAATGTTTGTCAGCATAGGAAATTTTTAAATTGAATTAAACAGTGTTGAAGGAGAATACATTGTGTTATCTCTTTGATATGTTACCAACAGCGTTGTGAAGTATGCATTTTTTGTCCATGATTTTTTTAACATTATTATGACAGTCATATCAGCTGTCACTATGATAAAATATGGACAGATATATTTTTACTGTATATTGCCCTTTACGTGTTGCGAAACTTATCTCTCTTTACCCAAAATGTCTATCTTGATTTACACCAATATAATCAAAACATCTATTTTTGTTTAATAGGGTGCTGAGGTAACGTCCGTGAAAAAGGATCTAATGAGGTGTAGCGAGAATGATTATTACGTGAATGATGAAGCATAAATAGTGGAATGAGACGCCAGGGAAGACTCTGAAACAAAACATACCAAGAGCTCGTTTTGTTCACAACAAATTTCAGAAGTATACATTGGACATTAGCGCGCTACTGTTTCTAATTAGGGATCCGACATCGATGCCACGTTTCCCAAAAAATCATATTTCTATAAAACATCAATAGAATTGTGCACGAAGTTAATGTTTAGAGTTAACCAAACCACCTTTAAAGCATCAATGTTTACTCTTAACGAATTAGATGTTAAGTGTTTACTAACATCAATGTTTAAAAACATTGATGGTTGTGGATCGATGTTCGGCAATTTTATGTGATATCGAAGTCGCATCACTGTTAGTAACTCTACCATCAAAGAAAACTGTGCCACATACAAGACAATATTAAGTTTAAACTTAATTCATCCTGTAAATACAGTAGATGAAATGACACATGCGATTTCTATCAATGAAGGCATTTTGGGTCTAGAGCAATAAGACAGATGTGATTACGCTTGGCGAATCCGCTATATGGACCCCGCTAACAAACGTCCGGGCTCGTGTGTTTTAAATCTGCAGAACACAGCAGCGGGGGGAGAAAGTAAACGCTTAGGAAGGGGCTTATCTTAGTTGTTGCCGCAGGCTTCCCAAAAATGAAAAGTATCTGCGCCAACCGAATGATAGTAACCACATATTCCGTTATGTTCGGTCCCCCTTCCTCCGCCCCTAGGCCTGCAGGCGGACGGTGATTTTGGGAAACCCCAAACGACCTCCAATGCTGTAGAACGTGCGGCAGTACTTTTTTAAGTGGGACGTACAGGGTTAAGGAAACTATTCACAACTCCAGGCTATTAGTGATTGATCGTTTTAATAGGCTGATGTTTTTATAAACAAGTCTGTCATTATGTGATTTCTTCGTGAGTCACACAGCCGTATTTGGTCTTTACCGAACTAAGTTGCAGGTTGTGATAGCGAAACCTAATTCATTTAGAAAAGACCAAAAGTTAATAGATATTTCAGTTCTATAATGTTTCGTTCAGTCATGAAAATACTTTTTTTTGGATTTCATTCCTTCATTTTTTTATTATTTTATTTTTGAGTTTTCGAAAGGATAGAATATTATCTTTGCCAATTAAATATTGCCAATTGTCTTCTGATCCAACCCTTCTGCTATCGGTTAAGACCAATACATATAAATTAAAAGTAAGAGACAAACTCTCAAAGTTAATTAATAAGGTTCGTTCTGTTCGGTTATTGCCAGCTTATTTGATACAGGCTGCATAATCCGTTACAAGTAGTTGGTAAATATGTAGATTTCTCACCGGCGACAATTTCAGTGACGCCTAAAATGTACGAGAACCCTGGGGCAATACATATCTGGGCCCTCCTCTTACGGAAAAAATAGTTGTTGGGTTAACGATTTCGATTCTGCTACCACATTACGCTCTGCTGTGTGAGAACATGGCGTCAGAATCGAGAAAGTTACCTTCAATATTAATTTATATTGAAGTTTTACCTTCAATATTGCCACTGAAGAGAATGCAATTGAAACAGATTTGTTTGTGCAAAGGCAGTGATTTCTCCTTTAATTAATCCATGGATACCTAAAATTTATTGTTGCTAGAAAACTTCAATGAATCTAGAATATTTCTAAAATATTAAATTAAATGTAAATTATAATATTGTCCCTAGTGTCATTTATATGTCGAATTTAAAAATCACTTTTTAAATTAAAATGTACAATATTTGGCTAACTTTCTTAAACTCTTTAATAAGAGAATTGCTTTATTAATGTAACAAAGTAGTTTCTGATAGTGTTTATTTTAAGACAACTTAATTGATTTTGAATGATTTTGTACGGATACTGAACTATATTGCCATACTTGCGCAACTTGTGCACTCCAAAGAATAAATTAAAATGTTCATTCTTGCGTATTCTGATGTTTTCATACCTTTTACTTCAATTTACTTTAGGTCTGTTAATTATGAATTGAAAAATACGCGTCAGTTGACGCAAACATAAACTACAGACACCACGTTTAAAAATGAGTTAGAAATCCAGACTAAAGGAATAAGGAAATAAAGCTGTAAAAAATTTTAGTGTCAATATTCCTTGGGAAAATGTTTCTTCTTTTAACGAAAGCCATAAACGTGGCATAAAATAAACGAGAAAAGGATGCAAACATTTTTAGGGAGAAATACGCAGAAAAAGGAGAAAACTAGTTGTCCTACTGAATGACACAGACTTCCTCGCAGTAATTTTCTAATTTCCATCTTTACAGTCTTGCCCCAAACTCTTGCCAGCTGCCAATTATCGCCGCCGAAATAAAATTTTTGAAGTGTTCTCAATTTTTCGGCTTTCTAATGGTAGATTCAAAATATTACTTTTAAAATATTAAAGAAGAGTAAAAATCTCGTCTTATATGAAAAATTTAGTTCAAAAACTTGTAGACGTTTTTAATAAATAATCATTTACACTCTAGTATAAATGCGAAATTTCAAACTTTTTCACATGAATTTTTTATGTTGTCAAAAAGTTCATTTAAAGTTATTTGAAGCACTTCAACTAACAAATGCAATAATGTATATAAATTGCTGGATTATGGCATATTAATGGCATATTAATGGCGTGAGAGATATTTCAAAATAATTACATTTGTGTGAGTTTTGAAAAAAAAAGCAACAACAAACACAGCCAAATTAATTATATTACATCTTAAACTATGCTATTAGCACTATCCAACGAAAAGTCTGAAGAAACAATTTGGAGAAGTTTTTGAGAAAATGGCGTTTAGTGTTCTGAAAATGCTGGTTTTTGAGCTCGTTTCCACAGAAAAGTTTTGAGTTTGCGTGAAAACATTATGAGACATTCAAGCCACAAGTACGAGTACTTGTAAATGCAGTAATGTGAAGAAATCGCCGCTAATGTAAATTTAACGACGTGAAAAGCTAGTCAAAAAATTAAATTTTTGTAATTAAAAAAACAAATGAATGGAGTAAAATGACGTTTAGGTCATCTCATAGAGTACAATTATACTAACCCTACCAAAAGTTTTTAAAGAAATTTATGTTGAGAAAATCTGTTTTTGTTATTTTTTTAATTTGCCCATATTGCAGCAATACTGCGTGAAACTACGCAAATGTTCAAAAAAATGTACTTGACCTTATTGAAAGAACTAAATATGGAGAACAATTTTATTTAAACGAAACATATCTGATCTTCAATTTTGTACTTGTAGGAAGACGCCAAGAGGAGACATTTGCAGTTTTCGAAAATTCAGAGTTAGGTGAAAATCGGATCCACGCTATATCAATTGCTTCGACTCGAGCCATATCGACCGAAGAATATCCATTTTGAAAAAATTCTATGTATGGTTTAGGCGCTAGTGACAGACGGATGGATGGATGGATGTTTAAAAAATACACTTTTTCAGTATCAGGGGAATCCAAACGTGTATTTCCGTTGAAATCCGAGTTACATGCCATTCTATATACTACGTATATTACTCAGTATAATACGTACGTATAGGAGAAAGTAAAAACGAACGTAAAAGAATATAACAAGAAATAAGGTTTTCCATCATACTGCATATCGTGCCCCAATTGTTGCGTGATTCAAACGAAGTCTCCAGTTGATGAGTCGCATAGCGAGTCCATGTTGATTGCAAAGCTTTCATGTTTATCCACGATTAACACAACTTTGAATCTCAGAGATGGATACTTCAAAGATATTTCATGCAGAAATATTTTATAGAATAAATCCTACGATGTAAATAAAATAAATTTCTCTATTATCAAAAATCGAGGGTACCTGCTCTCAAGCCGTCAGTTCTAATACTTTTATGTCTCATGCCAATTGTACATCTCTACTAATTCTTCACACCTGTACTAATATTGATTGTATTCCCGTACTTTCTTCTTGGTGATCTTGAAGAAATTTCAAATCTATCTCTTACTAAAACAATCTTCAAAAAATGTACGAAATTAAAATACTATTCTTTTAAGGCATTAAACAAAGCAACTGAAAGCCGTGTGTTCAAACCATATGTCGTTTGTCCCCCCCCCTTCATTTTTAAATCTTTTGGAGGTGGGAGTCGATTCGTGTGCAGGGGCTGTAAAGGAATTTTTTCTTAGGACTTTTAGCTAGCCTACAACCTTTTACCCTTTACGTCCCGATTGAACGCATTTCGGCCATACCCTAGACACCAACACACTTGCGCCTCCTGTGATCTGGGGTCAGAAGCACGTGAGGCCGTCTGCGACAACACATACATGAGAGACAGGGGCCAAACAACCATGCCTAAGGTGGGACTCGATCCCGCGACCCCTCGCATCGAAGCGCAGAGTCGGTACACCATCTTAGTCACCTCAATCATCCATGTCGGTATGTTAAGGGCAGTGCCGAAGCTAAACAATTTTGGGGCCGGGGCAATATTGAAACTTAGCCTTCCCCCACCGCGCGAAAAAATTAAAAATGTGAAAGTTATATCACGAAACTACATTAGTTATATTCAATTCCAGAAATTCAGTCGTAAACTTCAATGAAAATACAACGCCAATATCTGTTTAATATGCATAATTTTACAAAAATATCTATTAAAATATTTCAGAGTCCTACTTTGTAAGTAATGGCTACTATAGTTTACTTTTAAGGTAAAAAATAAATTGAACATTTTATGAAATACCAGACTACTGTACCGCGAGTTATAAAATTACGATAACAATTTCCTAGAATTCCAATTTCTTTTTCAATTTTTTATTAATATTTTCCCAGAAGTCTCATCATCGAGCCTCTTGACTTGCGGGGCCCCGGGTGATCGCCCGGTCTGCCCATGCGTAAACTGCGGTTTTTACTTTGCTGCGGCTGACATTTCATCAGCTGCTACGGTGCCGTCCAGTCGGAAGCTTACACGTCATTTACAGTGATGCCATAATGTTGGTATTCAGCCTTCCGATTGGATGACACCCTAAAGATGCGTGTCCATTTGAGAGCAACGCTCTCACAAATTTGGGTGGAGAGTGTTACTCGCCAATGGACGCAATTCTGAGAGTAGGCAACGGAGAGTGGCGTGATGCTCGCGGAGAGCGGTTGCCATCTTAACTACTCGCCAGTGGACATAATAATAATAATAATAATAATAATAATAATAATAATAATAATAATAATAATAATAATAATAATACTCATACAAACTCACATGGAACTATTACAACAAAAAGTCCATATCCATTAACGCAAAATTAAGACATTATAACACTGTCGTACTTCCTGAGGCACTATATGCCGCTGAAACGACACAAATCGATGGTCAATCAAAAATAAAAGAAATAGAGAAACAAGAAAGGAAAATTCTCAGAAAAATTTTTGGACCGGTACAAGAGCAAGGGATTTGGATGAAAAGGCCCACATTAGAAATTTATAAGCACACTGATAAGATTACGGACACATTCAGAAAAAGAAGAATGCAGTTTTACGGACATATTCACAGGATGAATGAAAACAGAATTTCAAAACGGATTCTCATAGTCATCAACTCAGCAAGGGGAAAAACAAAATGGATTAAAGAAGTCGAGGAGCATCTCAGACAAGCACACGTTACAATAAATGATGCAGAAAATAGAAAAGAATTCAGGAACACCATCAAAAAACATACATTTGAAACCGAAAGCAAGAAGAGGCCAGGATGTAAATGGGCAGCAGAGAGGAGAAACAACACAGTAAACACATGAAGAAAATATGGGCCCAGAGAAAACACAAACAATCATCATAAAGGAATTCAAGTTCAAACGCTCTCTTTAAATGGGAATAATCGTGAATAATAGTAATAATAATAATAATAATAATAATAATAATAATAATAATTAATCAGCTATTAACACCTGGGCTGTGCCGGTCCTAACCTACTCCTTTGGTATTGTTAGGTGGACTGCATCTGACCTGGAGGAGCTGGACAGATCAACGAGAAGGCTGCTATATGTCCGCTGTCTTCATCCAAACTCCTCAGTAAAAAGATTATATCTATCTTGAACGATAGGAGTCAGAGGGTTGGTGAATATAAAATCACTTTGCCTGAGACAAGAGGAAAAAATGCGACAGGTCCTATTAAACTCCACCGACATATTAATGAAATTAACTGTTAATGAGGACCGCGGCTTCACGCCGTTGAACATCCATGAACGAAATTATGATTTAAACATCTGTACCCCCCAGTCGAACCTTAATGAATGGAAACAAGAAGAAATACACGGAAGATACCCAAAAATCTTGTTTCGAGATGATGTAGACAGACGTTCCTCGGTGGAGTGGCTTTTGGAGAAACAAATACATCCTGAGACCGAGGGTTTTATAATATAAATTCAAGAACATGTTTGGAAATTAAATGCCACCAAAAGATACCTACTCGTGATATCGGCGGAAGGCCTGGTCAGTAAAAACTTCCTTAAAAACTTAATAGAACTTAAACTACCCAAAAACGATCTTAAGATAAAAATTTTCTTACGATATGGCTGTTTGCAACAAAACTGTGCGCTGTCCAATATTAAGTCCCAATATTAGATGAAGTTCTTCTTCTGTGACCGAACCTGTCCCCAAAACAACTCCGGGGAAGGTGAACATTTCTAGCAACAAAAATAGCTGAGAAATCGTAGGATGATTATGATGATAATAATGATGATAATAATAATAATAATAATAATAATAATAATAATAATATAATAATAATAATAATAATAATAATAATAATAATAATAATAATAATTACCGACTTGCTCTCAGCATTCGAAACATGCTGGAAGTGCTTGCGAGCGCCCGCGACTATTCGGTGTTTGTTGCTCGACATGGCTGCTACCGAGCAGAAAATTGCACTAGAAATGGAATGTACCATTGAAGAAGTAAACTAGAGATGCTACAGAATGGCACACACACACTCTAGTACGTATTTCACTCTAATCTTGCAGGAAATTTAAAGAATCAAATTGGAGCGATCTTTGAAGAAAATGTTAGAGGGTTTTCCACGTAAAGTATCTCCAAAATTTAAAGAACGTTTTTCGCAGAGCTTTGAGTCGGGCCAGATCGACTGGGGAATATTGTTTGGGAAAATCGTACGAATAGTTTAGGCGCTAGTGTTTTTCCCAAAGGGCCCAAACAGGCAGAAACGCCGGCAGACAGACGGGGGAAAAACGGTGTCGGGGGGCTCAAAAGCGTTTTCCCTTTGAAATATCGAAATCGAATTTTCCAATTTCATACCTTTTTTTATATTACAAAACCTTCCGTAACGGTACTACATAAATGTCATAGCCCTCCGACCGGGGAGGTCCAGGTTCGAGCCTGGGGGAATTTAATATTGATATTTGTAAAGGTGAAAAAAAGGCCTTCTAATGGAAACTTTGTGCGTGATCTTGAAGTTTGGGGTTGTTAATCTACGGGGTTGCTTAAAATTTACTAAAAACGCATCCTCTTTTTTATTTTACAAGTGTCGAGCAATACCATCTGTGGTCGACGATCAATCCCCTTTCTCACCCATTTCATTTCTTCCTTTTCAAAGAAGGAAAAACGGTCACCGTCCTGTCTTTTTTCTTCCATGAATTGTGGGGAAATTTTGAGGTGTTTTTGACGTTCTTATAAAAAAAAAAAGAAGTCGTCAGTCTTTTACTTTGCCGACAGAGCGGACTGACGATGACGGCAAAGCCGTCGGCCGGCTATCTTAATGCTGATATGGAGAAGATGACCCCTTTTATTTCTTTTTTTCTTCCTCTTAATTCGCGTCGCGGCCCACTCCCCCAGTGGACAGGCATGTAAGAGGGAATCGCGAGAGGGGGGGGGATACTGAGAGGTAGGTTTTTTGCGAATCGCTGGCAGGTGGACAGGGGTTTTCGGCTTCTGTCGAGACAAGCTCGCCCTAGATACTAGGGAGTCTTAGCGCCTGGCGTAAGGAGTAAACTCTAATGATCACGTTCATTATGACCGTATAAAGTCGATAGTCACAACGTTCAGAAGAGTTTTAGTAATTGCGACATTGCGTTATGCATTGAAACAAAAGAAACATTTCAAGCGTTGAATAAAGAATTTGCATAATATATCAGAGTCTACGCTAGCGATGAGACTTATAAACCACGATACAAGACAAGAGTGTAATAAATGTACATTGTGTTCGGTGTTTTGGATTTTGTTGCCTTCTACGATGAGTATACACTCAGGGATTTTGAATCGACTGTTCTTGAGAACGTAGGAAATATTTTCTTTGCTTATCACTTCTCTAACATTTCCTGTTAATTTTTGCCAGCGTTGTGGCTTTAGTAAAGAATAATTGTATCTGCCTCGCATACGAGAAACGGTTTGTCAGAGATGGAAAAATCCCAAACGTTTCCTGTTTTTAGGCGGCCACTTTCCCGCTTGTATGGTGACCGTAGAGACTGCTATAAGCGTGCACTATTTATGAAGGAATAAGGTCGTATCTTATGCCTAAGATAAGACGTTACGACTTCAAGGTCAGTCACGTGACTTGACCCTACGCGTGGTGCTAAAACTCCCTAATGTCTAGTGGACTCGCTCCTTTACAGCTGATTTACTTCAAACGCAGCTCTGTGAAAACCGCAGTTTAGCGCCGGCACTGGTGAAGGGATAAGGGCCGCAGTTGCCAAAGGAGCAGCGCAGGGCGCCGTGGCGAAGGCCGCGGGGGCGGATGTTCGCCGCGGGGCTTCCGCTTGTGCCACGTCATGCCCCTGTCGGCCAGTGGCGTATACTGCTTTCATGATCAGGGCTATCCACTGAAATAAGATTCAGGGTTCGGATTGCAAATTTTCTTTCAAATATGCAACTTGTGCATAGTGAAGTGACGAATGCCAAATATAATGAGGACAAACAGCGTTTTTAATTACCTATAGCTAAAGTGTTAATGACTGTCGAATATCAAGAATTATAATGTGAGTTATTTGACCGTAACTCATTTTATTTTATCGGACCTAGGGAAATATTAGTTGATCTCACATAAGCAGCAATGGGACAGAAATAAGTTAACATATTGGACGAATTTAATTTAAAGGACAAATATCTAGTGTTGTAGTGTATACAATAAAATATAAAACTATTGTGGCACATGATGTGTAATAATGACGAATTATTTATTAACAAATATAATTTGAACACTGGCAAATCATGATTGTTTAGCTGCAGTGAAGCTGTTACCGTACAAAATGGTTGCCACAAAAGCTAGTAATAGTTCGGATTGGGCCGAGTAGGTTGCAGTTCTATGCATTTCAACCGATAACTGCCGATAACAGGATAAACGTTAACAGGATAGCTGTTATTTCGCGTAACAGTGACGAAACGTTAATGGTTAAGAAATAACAGTTTAGATGTTAAGAGCACATCCCTAAACCCACGGTATACGCCACTGCTGTCAGCGTCGACAAGCCAACGCAGCCCCGCCCACATCGTCGTCGCGAGTGCAGCGCGGCGGGGGACACGTAATGCGCGTTGCGTGAGCTGCGCGGAGGTCGCGCAGGCGTCAGCGGCGGCGGGCAGTCGGAAAAAGAGCTGCCGCTGCACAACCTTTCTCCGCCCGCGGGTGGCCTTGGACGCACTCCGCGATGCCGCCCCCCCCTCCCCGACTGTTTCCCGCCTCACCTCTCCCTGTCTTTCCCCCGTCCCCCCCGCCCTGTTCCGTCCCGCCCTGTTCCGTCCCGCCCTGTTCCGTCCCGGCCTGTTCCGTCCCGCCATGTTCCGGCCCGCTCAGTTCCGGCCCGCCCTATTCCGTCCCGCTCTGTTCCGTCCGATCCTGTTCCGTCCCCCGCTCTGTTCCGTCCCGCTCTGTTCCGTCCCGCCCTGTTCCGTCCTGCCCTGTTCCGTCCCGCCCTGTTCCGTCCCGCTCTGTTCCGTCCCGCCCTGTTCCGTCCCGCCCTGTTCCGTCCCGCCCTGTTCTGTTCCGTCCCGCCCTGTTCCGTCCCGCCCTGTTCCGTTCCGCCCTGTTCCGTCCCGCCCTGTTCCGTCCCGCCCTGTTCCGTCCCGCCCTGTTTCGTCCGCCCTGTTCCGTCCCGCCCTGTTCCGTCCCGCCCTGTTCCGTCCCGCCCTGTTCCGTCCCGCCCTGCTCCGTCCCGCCCTGTTCCGTCCCGCCCTGTTCCGTCCCGCCCTGTTCCGTCCCGCCCAGTTCCGTCCCGCCCTGTTCCGTCCCGCCTTGTTCCGTCCCGCCCTGTTCCGTCCCGCCCTGTTCCGTCCGCCCTGTTCCGTCCCGCCCTGTTCCGTCCCGCCCTGTTCCGTCCTGCCCTGTTCCGTTCCGCCCTGTTCCGTTCCGCCCTGTTCCGTCCCGCCCTGTTCCGTCCCGCCCTGTTCCGTCCCGCCCTGTTCCGTCCCACCCTGTTCCGTCCCGCCCTGTTCCGTCCCGCCTGTTCCGTCCCGCCCTGTTTCGTCTCGCCCTGTTTCGTCCCGCCCTCAGTCACTATCTGGAGGAGAATTCTGGAGGCCGGCTGCTCTTATCGGTAGTTTTCCGTGGTTTCTCCGATCAACACCAGGCGAATGCTGGAGCAAAACCCTAACAAACGGGCCACGGACCGCGCGCGATCTTTCCTTTCGCTTCCTTGTCCTATGCTCTCCCCTTACACACTTAAACTAATTTGCACTACACCACCACACATTCCGGGAGACCGGTCGAGAACTTAGAACTTGTCCCGCCTGGGGCGATGCCCCGCTGGTGGAAGAGTCCTGGTTGGGAAAATCCTCGCTAGTCGATGTATGTCGGCGCCGGATCTCGCCACCCAGTGGAGAAAGATCATCGCCACCTTACGATGAAAAAACATGCACAACACTTATGGGAGTAACGACCTCTAGTTGGCGAACCAGGAATCACTATCAATGAATCGTCCCCTTTTTGCCCCGTCCGGTTCTAACCCACCCCTTTCTGGACTGTCTTCTTCTGACACCAGCTGCCCGTGTCCACTCTGATCCGACTCTCTTCCCGCCCTTGCTCCGGTCGAGCATTGACATCCCTTAAGACGGCTCCACACATTCGACATTCGCAGAGCAGCGAGCTAGTGCTCGCCCAATCCCGCGCAGCTGACGTGTTCGGTGAATGTTCGTTCCTTTTGATGTGTCCAAACGACTGACACGCGGTGGGTAGGGCGAACCCCGAATGTTCGTCACTCGGCTCTCGGGATTCGGCAGCGGCTGCTTACTGTTACCGAATAACAAATGTGTGAAGCCGTCTTTTGATGTATGCAAAGGACCGACACGCGGTGGGTAGGGCAAACACCGAATGTTCGTCGCTCGTCAAATAGCAAGCAACTTATCCACACTACTCGGTTTTTGATTGATTTTCGTGTTTCCGGGCGCGTCAACTGCTTTGGTCATTAGTCACGTTAGTGTATTGCATGTATTTCTCGGGAGATGGCGGTGATCTTTCTCCGCTGGATGGCGAGATCCGGAGCCGACCTACCGTTGGCTAGTGGGGTTTTCCCCTAACCAGGACTCTCCCACCAGCGGGGCACCGCCCCAGCCGGGACAAGCTCTAAACTCACGACCGGTCTCCCGGAATATGTGGTAGTGTAGTGCATGTTAGTGTAAGTGTGTGTGTGTGTGAGGGGAGAGGAAAGGACAGGGAAGAGGTAGGAAAGATCGCGCGCGGTCCGTGGCCCTTTTTCGGTAGGGGACTGCTCCGGCATTCGCCTGGTGTTGATCGGAGAAACCACGGAAAACTACCGATCAGAGCAGCCGGCCGCTAGAATTCTCCACCAGACAGCAGCTGAATTCGACCTAGCTGAAAAGGTAGTGTCGAAAATCCTGCCGCCGCCGTGGGGAGTGGGAACCTAGGACTTCCCGGTCAGAGGCGCTGCAGTGACATCAGTCGATGCACTGAGCTTCCACTCCCGGTCACACTACTCAGGATTCTGCGAGCGGTTGCTCGGTGTTCGCCGAATAACGAATGTGTGGACCTGTCTTTGTACTGCGTTACCGCTTTGACCCGACCTGACCCGATTCGATCATGTTCGCCGCGCGCAACGTCCTAGTGCCTCATTTCGCTTACCCGTTGGTACTGACTACAGTCAACTCTGCTTATAGCGATCTCGGATATAGTGAATTGCCGGTCATAGTGAACTTAAGTCACTTGTCCCGTTTCACTAACTTTACATGTGGGCATAAGAAGATTCGGTTATAGTGGACCTGCACCTCGGCTATAGAGAACCTAGGAAATACAGTTCTGGAAATCAATTCCCTTCTGGAAAAATAATACATCGTCTCAGTGCCACAAATTCCAACACTAGGCAACTTGAAAAAATTATCTTCGGCCAAAGGTCATAATTAAAGAAGTCTCCTCTAATGTGAAGGTAGCGGACCCCCAATGAGTACCTTACTGATAACCTAAAGCCACTCAGTTTCACTGTGGAAATAAAGGTCGTGTCCCGCGTGTGCTACAACTGACGGCGGCGACGAGCGATTGCTTGTCGATTTCAATTTTAGTGGATTTTTTACGGACAAATATATTAAAATTTTCAGTTCATTGTGTTAATGCATTTTGTTTTATCTATCTGTTAATAAAATCAATCGGTATGGAGAAATTTTATTGAATTTTGACATTATCGGATATAGCGACCCAAAAATATTAGTGCCAAGAAGTTCACTATAACCGGAGTCAACTGTACATACACCTTGCCGTCGCTCCATTTGTTAACATACATTTATTTTGTATCGCTGTATCATTTTCGATTACAGGTTTTATATGTATGTTGGACAAGAAGAGCACCTGTGAATGAAGAAATTGACGTTAGCCGCACGACACTACTTTGTGTTTACAACATTCAAAAAGTACGAACAATTAATTGTAATACATGCTGGAAGCAAATAATACGAATAACATCAGTAATAACTAAGCAGAAATATTAGTCGACAAATTACGTTCAGATCAATAATGTTTACAGCTGCCAAATCCTAAAACCAGGTAAGATTGTGCAATATTTTTGACTTAAGCAAAAAACAGATGGAATTGCATTTCTGTTTTAAATAATATTCTAAATATTCCTGATGTTTCTTCTAACATTTTAACGCTTTTACTTTGAAACAAGGATTCAATATTTCTTTTTTTTTATTCGTAACTATTTTATATTAATAATACAAAGTATAATATTTACAGACACAAGTAATAAATAGTTCATACATTTTTCAGAATTATACATGTCAAATATCATTAAATTAGAAGTAATATGCGTAAGTTTTCATTGAACTCGACTCCTAATACACGAAGATTTCGTGGGCGGTCGCTCAAGCGTGTCGGGCGGCGCTGAGCCCCCAGACGTCGTTGGCGCCGCAGGGCGCGTCCACGCACAGGTGCAGCTCGGCGGCCGCGGCGCACGCTCCCGCACGCGCACGCCGCCTCGTCGCGCGCGAACGACACCCGCGCCCCCGCGCCTCCTCCTCCGCGCCCCCACGGGCAGGCGCGCCAGCTGCAGGAAGGCGCGCGGCCGCAGGGGGTTCCCCCGCAGCTCCACCACGCGCTCCGACTCAGGCCTGCCAACAAGCAAGCGAGCACAATGATTGATTGATTGATTGTGATTTCGGGGGGAGCAACTACCATGATTATTAGTCTCGTAAGTGTAGTGCGTGCTTTTTCCTGGGCAGGTGGTGATGGTGGTGGTGATGGTGGTGGTGATGGCGGTGGTGATGGTGGTGGTGGTGGTGGTGGTGGTGGTGGTGATCCTCCCACCAGGGACCCAACACAGAATCAACACATACTCAATACAAATCAATCAACATACCCTCCGACCATAGAATCAGCGTTAGCAAATACAACAGCATGGGCGAACCGCAAGGCATCGCTCACAGCGCCGCAGAGTTGAGTATGAGTGTGTGTATGTTTGTGAGTATCGGATACGTGGGTCAGGTATAGGAGACATCGATTTGCGAAGAAAACAAATTGACATTCGAAGATATAGGAAGGAGGACCGACCACAATGTAGGAGAACCTTCTTTCCCCGGTAGTTTTCGCGCATTCATCACACAGCGCTCTGTCTCAGGCTTGCCAACAACAAGCTAGCAAATGATTGATTCATTATTAATTATTTCAACTACAATAATCATTAGTCCCGTAAGTGTAGTGCGTGTTTTTACTGGGCAGGTGGTGGTGGTGGTGGTGGTAATCCTCCCACCAGGGACCCAACTCAGAATCAGCACACACTCAATACAAATCAATCCACATACACTCCCACCATAGAATCAACGTTAGCATATACAACAGCATGGGCGAACCGGAAGGCATCGCTCACAGCGCCACAGACTTGAGTATGAGTATGAGTGTTCATGATACAGGGTTGTTTAAAGCTCTCGAGTTGTGGTCATTAGAGCGACAACCAACCGGCTAAAAAGGCTCAGTGCTGAGAGGGGTGCGACAATCGGTGGGTCGCGGCGGCCTCTCCTATTCGGAAATGCGCGTAATGAATCCTTCAAAGGACGCCCACTCCGCCTTGCCCTGCGCTCCCACCGATACCCTTCCCAAACTTACATCCTGACTCGCCGCTCCGTCGTCCCCACCGCCACGAAATCCATGCCATCCAAGCCCCAAGTCCCCCACCCACAAGTCCACAGTATCCCCCACCAGCGGGACCGCCCCAGCCGGAACAAGTTCTAAGTCTCCGACCAGTCTCCCGGCATGTGTGGTAGTGTGTGTGTGTTTGTGTGTGTGTGTGTGTAACGGATGAGGATAGAACACGGACGAGGAAGGAAAGATCGCGCGCGATCCGTGGCCCGTTTGTTAGGGTACTGTCCCGTCATTCACCTGATGTTGATCGGAGAAACCACGGAAAACTACCGATCAGAGCAGCCGGCCACTAGAATTCTCCTCCAGATAGCCACTAAGGGCGGGACGGAGCAGAGCAGCCGGACGCTAAAAGTCTTCTCCCGGCAGCGATTGAATTCGACCTAGCTGAAAAACTAGTGTCGAAAATCCTGCCGCCGTCGGGACTCGAACCTAAGACCTCCCGGTCAGAGGCGCTGCAGTGACCTGAGTTGATGCACTGAGTCACCGCTTCTGGCCAATGGTACAATTGAACGCGCGATTAAACGACATTTTTGTTGAAACATTATTCAGTGTAATCGAATTACTCTATTTTAATATTTAATATTTATGAATGTATATTTGTCTCTTTTTGTTGATAATCATTTATGTAAATTGTAAATTCCATGTATTAATGTTATTAATATATGACGTTCCACTGTCATAAAATTTACTCTTTTCTTCCTTTTGCATTAAAATTAAACTATGTATTAAATCTGATTGAATTTGCCAAAAGCATATGAATGAGAACTCGTTTTTTATGTTTTCTGTCACTTCTAATAGTGTCACCTAGTGTAGGCAAGGAAGAAAACTTACTTTCTTATATACCCTTCCTTCTCAGATGATCATAGTGGTGATTTGTTCACTTGCCTTTCACTTCATGGATGGTGGAGTGATGATGAGGGAAAATGTTGAGTAGTTGATGAGAGAGAAATGATTACGAAGAATTATGATGGTTTAGATGTCGTATGGGGATGATGAAAAGCAAACTAGTCACTAGGGTTACTCCAAACCTCTGCACCGCCGAACTAAGCGCCTGTTTTTGAAATTACCACGATAACAAGGGTGGAAACTTACTTTCTTATATACCCTTGTTTCCCAGATGATCATGGTGGTAATTTGTTCACTTGTCTTCCACTTCATCGACGGTCGAGTGATGATGAGAGATAATGATGGGTAGATGATGAGAGATTAATGATTATGGGGGATTATGAAGGTTCAGATGTATGGGGATGTATGGAGAGCAAACTAGTCACTAGTACACGTAGGCTTCCGCGGCTCGAGTGGATGACTTCTTCGCTGTCCGGGTGACGCCGCGTAGTGAGCTGAGAGGCCGACGTTTCGCCTGACGTGTCGCAGGCTTCAATGCCCTAATGAAGCCTGCGACATGTCAGGCGAAACGTCGGCCTCTCAGCCCACTACGCGGCGTCACCCGGACAGCGAAGAAGTCATAAACTAGTCACTAGGGTTACTCCAAACCTCTGCACCACCGAGCTAAGCGCACTGTTTTTGAAATTACCACAAATTTGTAGACGTTATCCGCAGTGTTTCGCGAACGATTACGTGTTGTTTGTTTCTTACCTGAGAAGGGCTGTGAGAGCCTCTTCGCTTGGGTGGGCGATGCTGTTGTTCTCGAAGGAGACAAAGGTCAATCTTCGCAGCAATCGCCCAGGACCGGAGAGTCTTCAGTAGATTGTTTGATAACAGCAGTCGTTGCAGTTCGTCCAGCCCGGCGAAAATTCCCTGATGGGAAAAAATCATTACTTGTGAGGTTCCAGTAGCAAATTCAATAAGGTTCTTTCTGAGTTGTGGGAATTGTAATTTATGTATACCCACCTAAAGTAACACATACTAAATAGCGTACATAAATTTGAAAGTCAGATGAGGAAGCGCAGAAGGGAGTTTTATGCTGAATCACTTTTTTTATCTTATTTTCCAAATCAGCGGTCTGTATTCCAGCAGTCTATGGCTACTCACTTGGCATTAATTGAATAATATGTTTACGTGAAATTTTTATTTCCTTTAACGTTCAGGGCAATGAACGATAGTGAAGTACCAGAAACACTGACTAATTGTTATGATCAAAAACAGGATTACTTGAAAACTCATAAATGAATTGGAAGAATCAGAATGTTTTGGAAAACGGACGAAAGATATCAATGAAGGTAAATGTGATGACCAACTATTTAATTCAAAATATTTGATAAGCATATTCAACAATATTAATAACCAAGTAAATGTACCTGTGGAAGTTTCTTGAGGCGATTGTTTTCTAAATTCAGATCAACGAGGTGGCGATTGGTCTTAAATATTGCTTTGGGAAGAGTTTCCAGTTGGTGTCCGTGGAGATCCAATTTTTCTAGCTCAGTTAGGTCAGAAAAAGTATCTTCCTCTAACTGCGTGATCTTTCCCTAGAAAAAATATTAAACTTATTAGTAAGAGAACAATCTTGTACAAGTTCTCACGTGAAACTTTCTACGCTTTGCGTGTTTGGTATGGTATATTGTCTGTACAAATTTCAATGCCGCCCAATTTGAAAATATCACAATATCACAAATTGGTATATTTATATTTGCAATATACTATATGTTTATGGAGTCTGTAAAATTCAATGAAGAGAAATATCATTGAACGATTTACGAAAACCAAGTTTGACTGGTCTTAGAAGTACATTCTTCCATTTTATCTTCTTCCTTTTCCTTTCGTGTGGCAGTACTTTTCAAATATTCTAGTTCTGCATCTACTTGTTCGATTATTCTGCCACCGTACATGTCTTCGTTTGCAACCTAAACTTCAATTTGAAAGTTTATCTCTTCACAAACACTCTTCCTCTCATTCTCTCACCCTCTCGCTCGCATTCACGTATCACAAACAACGCATGCGTCCAAAGAATTTTTCTCGGAGGGGGGGGACTAAATGTATAGAGTCCAGCGGACTTGACTTTTACTTAGAATGTTTTCTTTATGATGAATACAAGCTGTGTTTTAATTTGTTAACTTAAAGTTAAAATTTATAACATTAACAATTCGTATATTATTGAATGTATAAATTCGGCATTGTAGAATATTAATTATATATCATTGCCTTTATTATGCATCTGAAGCCTTTCGATTCCCTTGGAACCGGGATCGGTAGCTCAGTGTATTAACTGATGTCACTGCAGCGCCTCTGACCGGAAGGTCTTAGGTTCGAGTCCTGACGGCGGCAGTATTTTCGTCACTAGCTTTTCACCTAGGTCGAATTCAGTCGCTGCCTGGAGGAAATTCTAGCGCCGGCTCTCTGATCGGTAGTTTTCCGTGGTTTCTCCGTAACACAGGCGGATGCCCGAGCAGTACCCTACCAAGCGGGCCACGGACCGCGCGCGATCTGTCCTTCCTCTTCCCTGTCCTATCCTCTCCCCTTACACACACACACACTTACACTAACATGCACTACACTACCACATATTCCGGAAGACCGGTCGGGAGCTCACAGCTTGTCCCGGCTGGGGCGGTGCTCCGCTAGTGGGAGAGTCCTGGTTAGGGGAAAACCCCACTAGCCGACAGTAGGTCGGCGCCGGATCTCACCATCCACCGGGGGATGATCACCGCCATCTCTCGAGAAAAAACATACACTACACTAACGGGACTAATGACCACAGCAATTGACGTGCCCGGAATCACGAAAAAATCAATCAATGAATCATTGCCTTAGGGAGATCTGAAGCCTTTCGATTCCCTTGGGGGCTCTGCTGTACATGTCACTCTCTCCCCTGCCTCTCTTTCCCAAAATATCAATATAAATAGCAATGTAATACACATCTATCCAGATCGAAATGTGTACCTCATTTAATGAACCTGCATAAAAGAGTACACACGTGTTTGCACGCGAACATTCGCGAAATTTACATGCATATTGTGACATACCCATTTGTCACATTAAAATAAATTAACATTTATTTGTAGACAATATGGTGGACCATGTATTACGAAATATCACGAGAGCTAGAGCTTAGCAACGACCGTGAATAAACAATGTAGTTTTTGTTTTTTTTCTAAATGCATTAAGAGTTCTGGATGCCGAAAGTAGAAAATTTAGGATTGAGCGAAGAAGTTTATACGATCAAAAGGTCAGCTACACCAAAATAAACGAACGTATGGATTGGCGGGAAAAAAAAATGAAGGTAGTTTAATACGAAGTCTTCGAGGGATGAATCATGCAGAAGGATTTCATTCTGCTCTGAAACGCGCTACTGAACTGATCGTATGTTCGTGAGAGGGAACGAGTACAATCGAGATAGAATTGGGTTATCAGTGAAATTTTAAGGACAGTGAATGATATTGCAGATATTTTGATGTGGAAGCAATATTGGTGTATAAATTGGAACTTTGGACTCCGGCAAGATCGCAAGATATTTCGACTGAGAAGTCTACGAGGGACATCAACGAAGAAAAGATAAGTTAACCGCGGTATAAGGTGTAAATTGAAAGATATCTTGATCAAAGGCCTAAAAATTGTAAATTCTCTAAATTGTTTGTTAGAAAGGCGAAAATAAACTTTGTTGAATTTTGTTCTTTAGAAAAGAAAGTGATCTTTCATTTAGTCAATCCAAACAGAAATGAACTAGGAATAGAATCATTCTATTTCAGATTCCCAGCTGCGCTGTATAGTCGGCGGATCCTATAATCCATTACAGAGGTAATAAAGATTATAATATATCGTGACCCATTGACCCAGCAAGCCGGACGCTAAGATCTTTAGCAGATATAGATGTAGAGAGAGAGGAAAATTTTGGTATATCTCAATATTTAATAAATGAACACGTAATTAGATACGATTTTGCATGCTTAAATATTTATGTATTTACGTTAATTACTATATACGTACGTACGTACGTACACATACTTTATATAGTACATAAAGAAGAGTTTATTCGGCAAGGTTCGGGAGTTTTCAACCTACTTTCACAACCAAGAATGAGGGGTACAGATTTTCAGAATAATTAAACAATATTATCTCCTTTAATCGAGCACTTCAATTCGAGTACTTATCGGATTCTTCGTTTTTCTGTCAGAAACACAACTAAATAGGTAATCACGTATAGTTGAACATCTTCAGGACCACAATTGATAATTTTTCACATTTTTAAAGTGAAAAATGCTCTCGAAACTAGGATTGTAAGATATTGATTCTCAAATAGTGGCTCTGGCGTGCCCCACAATTATTGATACCGTTTAGCCCTAATTTTGATGGGTCTTTAATGAAAATGATCATTATCCTCAACAACAATTTGTCGAATTCTAAGGTTAGTTGGGGCACATTGAAACGATTCTTTATAACGACTTCTCTGGCTTCTGAAAGAATAACTAAAGTTTTCTAAAATGTAAGTGCTATGTAATATGGATTATTAATAATTATTAATTGTTCAGAAAATGTGTAATTCCCATTTCTTTCATTGTAAACATAAGGTTTTTTGAAATTTTAAACTCGCCGAAATGGTAACCGGCGTACAATATAACGCTTATGTTAATACATTAACGTATTACTTCCCAAAAATAACAATGTCTCCGAATGAATGTTATAATCTTCTAGGACATGTAGATGCATCGCAAATTATCACTTTCTACCAATAAACGTATAGTGGGATATTTCATGAAAGGACGTTTGACATGCAACCCTTACCCTTATGTGTAGGCAACTACAAATCAGGGTAAGCACCTCCTTCGCCTCCTTAGAGAACAACGACAAAACCACAACCTGTGTGGTTGGACGGTGTGATTGATTGATTTTTTCGTGTTTTCGAGTGCGTCAACTGCTCTGGTCATTAGTCACGTTAGTGTAGTGTATGTTTTTCTCGGGAGATGGCGGTGATCTTCCCCCGCTGGATGGCGTGATCCGGCGCCGACCTACCGTCGACTAACGGGGTTTTCCTCAACCAGGTATCTCCCACCAGCGGGGCACCGCCCCAGCCGGGACAAGCTCTAAGCTCCCGACCGGCCTCCCGGAATATGTGGTAGTGTAGTGCATGTAGTGTAAGTGTGGGGGGGGAGGATGGGACAAGGAAGTGGAAAGCCAGATCGCCGCGGTCCGTGGCCTGTTTGTTACGGTACTGCTCCGCCATTCGCCTGGTGTTGATCGGAGAAACCACGGAAAACTACCGATCAGAGCAGCCGGCCGCTAGAACTCTCCTCCAGACAGCGACTGAATGCCGTCAGGACTCGAACCTAGAACCTCGACAACAGCGACTGCCGCCGTCAGGACTCGAACCTAGAACCTCCCGGTCAGAGCGCGGCAGTGACATCAGTTGATGCACTGAGCTACCGCTCCCGGTTTCGGCGGTGTGTTCGGCATGACACGTTCTGATGCTTTGAAAGAAATTTCATGTGCCTGCCGAACATGCACCTCCTTGTGTCTACCGTGCTTATGAGGTTATCTAAAAATGAGAGATAAATGCCACATATATAAATGTATATATCGCCATTCGGCCTCTAAGATGGTGCATGGGCAGCGTAAAAGCTTCCCGTGCTGTTATCTCGGGTTCGATTTACGGTCGAGACAAAATAGGGTTGTAGCTTTCCTTTAAAAATCGTCCCAGTTTCTGTAGCTGTGTGACGAAGAAAAACTCAAACAGGCGGACCTCGCTAGTCGGTGAAGAGAATGTCATTTTCGCCTCATGTCGCTCTTACCCCCAATCATTGGAATTTAACTACGTCCAGGCAAGAGGGACACCGGTAGCTGGCCAGCGAAGTCGAACTACCGATCCAATAACACCAAATACATACATACATATATCTATTCCATGAAATTTCCCATTTGGGTAAAAGGGACCTTTTCGCCCCATCTACATGACTCACAAGTTTGTAATATTTATTCTAAGTCTTCCTGCATATATAATTTTGTATTATTGAGGAATCCGAAATTATCCAGGAGCAACTCGTGTAGTATGTATTCGTGTGGGTGTGGATGAAGTCATGCGTGCCGCGTACGTGTCTGGTGCCGAGAAGGAGGGCGCGTAGGCGCGGCAGGTGCGTGAAGGCGCCCGCTCGCAGCGCCGCCAGCGGGCTGCCGGCCAAGTTGAGGCAGCGCAGGGCGGGCATAGAGGCCAGCGCCCTCGCCCAGCGCCCGCACGCCGCTCTCTGCCGCGTCCACGCGCGCCAGTCGCGCCAGCGGGCTGCCCTCCTGCAACACAGCGCACACAGGCACTTAAGCTCTTCTGCAACACAGTGCACACAGGCACTTAAGCTCTCCTGCAACACAGTGCACACAGGCACTTATACTCTCCTGCAACACAGTGCACACATGCACTTAAACTCTCCTGCAACACAGCACACACACACACACACACACACACACACACTTCTGCCCTCCTGCAACACAGTGCACACAGGCACTTAAGCTCTCCTGCAGCACCGTGCACACAGCACTTAACTCTCCTGCAACACAGTCACACAGGCACTTAAATCCCTCCTGCAACACAGTGCACACAGACACGTATGCCCTGCTGCAACACAGCTCACACACAGCTCACACACACACACACACACACACACACACACACACTTATGCAATATTTCACTAAACCGCTGTACGGTCTTCTCAAATTGTTAAGAGGACTGAATACGTGGGTAATATGAATACAATGTCATTGTTTTTCAAGGAGGCTGTTGTTCAGTTTTCTAAATTGACTTGAACATGAAGTATTATATTGCGGGTTGAAATATATACAATTAATAAACTGATATTTGACATTCTACGGTCACAATGGTGTTTCACTTGTGATTATGTGCCTACATACATTCATAATTAAATTCCAATTATTCCATTTTTCAATATAATTAAATTAATAAAAGAATGTCATAAGTGTTAACATGGATGTAGCAAAATATATTTAACCTTTCTTATCATTATTAATCTGTATGATATCATTAATATTTATATTATGGTTTTAATAGCGTTTTATGTAAAAAAAAAAACATTCTAAATGTAGAAAACCCCAAGTTATAAAACGCTTTTGGATAACATAGTAATACTAATTAAGTTCAAATAGTTTTTCTTCAGATGATTTTCTATAGAAACATTACATAATCGAAACATTACATTTAATCATCTGTAATACATCAAATTAAAAGAATGGCACCCCAGCCTTCGACTCGCCGTCACCCGGACAGCCCAGATCATGACTCTGGCCGCGGAAGTCTACGATATCATTACGTTAATCACACAGAAAGCACTTAGTAATTTGATAATTTATTTACGATTTGAAACAAATATCCACTGCCTTGCATTGTGATGGAATCTTTAAGTTAAAGAAGAAATTTCTGGTTTTCATTAAATCGAAGAATGTTATTTACTCATGTTGTAGAATTTCTTCTACAAGTAATAGACTGGAATATCTGAATACTTTTCGGGACTAAAAGTGATTTCACTCTTCATGTCATTATCAATATTCATTAATATTAATATAATTATTGGACTCGTCCACACTTCCCCATAGTTTTAGTTAGTTAGTTAATGCCTTATTTTACGTGGCGAGACTCGGGCCATCAGGCCCGCTCTTCCGTCTAACCACGCAAATTTCGCTACGCTCCTTTCACCACCTAGCGGAGAAAGGAGGTATTATCTTGGGCGACGAAACAGGCGGATCTCAATTTTGCTCAGAGGCTTCTTTTAGGCTTGAGATCTTTTACATGCAGTAAATATACTACATGGGACAGCCGGCTTTACTTCCCCTCCGAAGGAAGGCGTACGAAGGATTTTTCGCCCTTAAAAATCCACTGCTTCAATCGGGTTTGAACCCGCAAACTCGAGTACAACAGTTTTAAATGGACTGTCACGGATATTGTTGAACATATGATGGCAAGAGGGCCTAATATACGTTTTCGGATCTAGGTCTAGATCAGGGCTTCAGTTTTCAGTTGCAATGAGTATACCCCTGTTTCTTTCTCTCCGAAGCAAAACAACTTTCTGTGTTGCCCTCTTCGCCGCCCTGCGCTTGGTCGGGTAATATTAAATTGTTTTCTGTATACCAGCATTAAAAACAATCTTTTTGGTTGCAAAAAATCGTCCATAATATGAAATTTTACGACACAAATTATGACTTATTAGAATTTTACGGCACAAATGATTTCATCATCACATATTCAGTCAATTGCAGCGATAGAACCGTGGTGTGGAATCGATAAACGGGACAGCCACCACCGTTTTCTCTGATAGAACTCAAATACTCGAGTTATTTCGCAAAATTAAGATTGTTATAAATTTATAATGCTGTTATTAAAAAACTAAGGGCGTCAATAGAATAGACGTCATTCACATTTATATTCTACGTTATACGTTTACATACGTATTATTATACGTTTGTTACAGCAATATTAACAAAGCAATATAAGCAAATTAAAAATACATTCACTTTTCCTTGAAGGAGATGGCGCTAATGGAAAATGAACGAGTTCCCGCTATTCCTTTTGCTATGTAGAAGAAGACAGTAAGTGACCTTGCTGTCTTGACCAAGTAGTCCTCGACGTTGTGGCTTCGAGACAGCCGAGGACCACTACATCCTCTTTGTGGCTGCGGAAGCTTTGGACATTAACATCATCGATACTTTTATTTTTATATTCCCAGTATGTTTCGATATTATTGGATGAACACTTCCATTTTACGTACACCTACACTACAGATTTGTTTTCTGTCAAACCGGATGACAATCAAATAATAATTCGAGTTCGCATTTGAAACGTCTTCGTCCTTATTTTGATATTTCATGCCATAAGGTTTGTTCTTCCGCCAAAACACTTTAATGACAACATTCAAAAAATTACAGTTGAAGCGTTTGAGCGTAAATAATATTAACTGACATTTCATGTTATAGAGGAAAATGCAATCTGATATTATCATATACATGAAATAATCTTTGCAAGCCATAACTTTAAAAAATTCAGGATATCAGACGTATCAACCACAATTAGGAGGCATTATAAATCTAATATGCAGATTTTTTTATAATTTTAATATTTGTTCGGATATTGTATTTCCTTGTGTGATGTAGTTATTCATGTACTAATTTGTTAATTCAATGTTAAATTGTAGAGCCACTGATGATGGTAAAAAGTTCACGAAACATGTGTATGGCTAAATTTTCTGCATAGTAAATTTATATTGTCTACTAATTGTGGTTGATACCTCTCGTATCTTGAAATTTTACTCGAGGACTAACACAAGAGCCATGCTGAAAGAAACAATCTTAAAAATGAGACAAACGAGACCCAGAACTACCAATAACCAGTACTAGTATTATTCTTAAAATAAATAATCCTAATATCTTCCAAAATGTTATTTGATACAATTTATACCCCAATTGCCTGAGCTGTGAACAATTAAAAAAAGGGCTATTTTAAATGTTGTTATACTTTATTATATACTTCTATGTACTATACTATTTACATTTACTCTAGACTATTGAGTCTTTAGGTTTATCACAGGTAAAAGTCTTTAGGGTTATCAGAGGTTACAAACTGAAAGAGAACATTTATTTAAGTAAAATTAAATATGTTTTTGGAAACAATTGAATTACGACAGAGACAATTTTCTTTCGTTGACCTACCTCCTGTCCTAGGGTGAGGGTCTCCAGGGGACAGCGCGAGACATCCAGCGCCTCCAGGCTGTCGGTGTCTCTGTCTACAAATCCCAAGTACGAACTCCATACTTTTACTTGCGGCTCTTACCTCCTGTCCTAGGGTGAGGGTCTCCAGGGGACAGCGCGAGACGTCCAGCGCCTCCAGGCTGTCGGTGTCTCTGTCTACAAATCCCAAGTACGAACTCCATACTTTTACTTGCGGCTCTTACCTCCTGTCCTTGGGTGAGGTCTCCAGGGGACAGCGCGAGACGTCCAGCGCCTCCAGGCTGTCGGTGTCTCTGTCTACAAATCCCAAGTACGAACTCCATACTCTTACTTGCGGCTCTTACCTCCTGTCCTAGGGTGAGGGTCTCCAGGGGACAGCGCGAGACGTCCAGCGCCTCCAGGCTGTCGGTGTCTCTGTCTACAAATCCCAAGTACGAACTCCATACTCTTACTTGCGGCTCTTACCTCCTGTCCTAGGGTGAGGGTCTCCAGGGGACAGCGCGAGACGTCCAGCGCCTCCAGGCTGTCGGTGTCTCTGAACAGCCCCTGCGGCAGTTTCGACAGCGGGTTGCGCGACAGGTCCAGCTTCTCCAGCGAAGGGAGGTTCGTGAAGGTGTCGGCTGACAGGGAGAGGATACCGTTGTTGGCCAGCGATAATTCCCTCAGTCGCTTGCACTTGCGAAAGTATTTTTCCGGGATGGATTTGATGCCGTTGCTTCCCAAGTTGAGCTTTTCCAAGGAAGTCAGGCGCTTAATTAGGCCAGGGATAGTGGTGAGTTCGTTCTTGCTGAGATCTAGAGAGATAAGATTCTGGTCCGAGAATACTTTTCCGGGTATAGTTGTTAGTTCGTTACCACGCAGATTTACGTGTTCCAGCATTGTCAGACCTTCAAACACACCCTACGGAAAAGGAAAATATGAGTTTTAATTATAGCACATAAATAGACTTCTCGGAACAGTTAGATTTTTTATTGTACACTTAAGTGTAATACGCCAAAGGAAATTTTGTCTATCAATTTACAATTGCGTGAAAATTTACAGTGGTGGGAAATTCTATTATGAAGTTCAAAAAATAATTGATTACGAAAAGTAAGATGTGAGCCCATTTTAGCATAATATATATTTATTATATTGGGTTATTGGTGTAAAATGTTTCCAAATAGCATTATGTGCTAATTATTTCAAATGGTAGGTATAAGATTAAAATTAACTCCTAAGAAGTATTATAGACACTAATTCATAACACGTATGCATAACTACTAATGTCATTGAATATTTGATGTCAATCATAATTTCGATTACTTTGTTCTTGTTCTTAGAATTATTAATAAAATATAACATATTGATCAAATTTAATGCCTCAGAAGGAAATAATAGGGCATGTGCAACTAGAACACAAAAATGATAGAACGGCTTGCAAAGACAAGTAGATGAAGTGAAGACTAGGTGACGAGTAGGCATCTGAATCTCTCTAACTGATCTTAAAACACTCTCATAGAAGATACAAATTATTTGAAGCTCTAGAAGATCTAATTTGATGACTACTTATTTGAAATTTTATTCTTCAATACATTTTAATACATAATAAATGTTCACACAATTCCAAAATGAATAATCTGACCGGACACCTTCTGCAAGGAATGATGAGACCTTATTCTAAAAATGACGTCATGTAATGGTGAAAAATGCTAACAAAAGATCGTGTCAAGGATATCGGAAGGAATTATGACGGAAAAGAGGATAATTGGAACCACTCATTAAACACTTCAACTTCCAGTTCATGTAAAAGTGCTTAAGGACCATTCGAGTTTTAGAGGCAGGCTTTAGGAAGAGTTATATTAGGAATCAAAACTGTGTATGTTATGTAAGTTTTTAGATTTTATTGCGTTGGAACTTAAGTTTGCTCGGCGTTCTATTTAGAATTCTGTTAGGTTGCGAAGGCAAACAGGTTGCGGCACAGAGTAATGTTAAACAGCCATGAAAGGTTGCCGTGTTATTAAAGCCTGTTTATTCTTACCGACTGCTCAGAATTTTATATACTGCTGAACAGCGAATAACGTAGATATCAAGCAGTTTTTCCGGACCACCCACAAGAAACAACGAATTTCTTTCTAATTAGGGACCTATCATAATATTGCATAGGGAACAAAAGGCACCTTTCCGCATCCGCTATGATTGGATACAATTGCGACGACGTTCAAAAGAGAGAAGAGGTGCGGAGTATTGCATACTCATTGCTAGCTCAGAAGTCATTTTTTAATTGAAAAATATTAAATTAGAAAATACGAATGGAAGTACTTCTTAAAATAGTGTAAAATTAATGTAAACCGTCCGGTTGAGGCTAATATGAATACAGAAAAGAATACATTCTTTAAGGAACTTTAAGTGGGCGAAAAGCGATTGCCGGATAAAACATGATATAAGTCACTTAAAGTGTTGGAGGTAAAGGCAAACAATTAAAAATGACTGATGCGAGACAATATGGAATAATAGATCGCCCAGACCGTCGCGTATTGCAGATTTAGCAACGACATTCGTCCCTTTATCTTTTTTATATGTCTTGCTCCCCGGTATTAGTGACAGATATTTTTCATGACGCTCCTGCAGCCTCGCGGTGGCCTACTCAGAGCCAGGCAACGGACACGCGTTCCAGGAGTTGGAATCGTGATGGGTCAGCGGCTCAATGATCTAGAAAGTAATTTAGAGAGGAGAAGTAATTGCAGTTCAAATCCCCCTCATAAGTGCGTTCACGAAACATGACACTATCTTTGATTGATGTATCCAAGCCGATCTGCTCTGTCATTAGTCCCGTTGGTCTAGTGAATGTTTTATAGCTGTAGATGGCGGTTTTCCTCGCTCGCCGCATGATGAGTTCTGACGACCAAACCAAAATCAAATTAATACAACTAAATCCATTAATACACAGATCCAGCCCATTATCATATAATTCAGCATTATTAATATTGAAAACAATAAGAAGACCCTTGATACTATACGCCTATCCAATCTGGTTAAATGCAGAAAAAACCAACCAAAGGAAATTACAATTAATATAAAACCAATTCCTCAGAATTATCTCAAACGCTCCCTGGTATGTCACCAACAAACAGTTACATAATGAATTCGACCTAGAGACTATAGACCATCACATCACATATCTAGCCAACAACTTCTTAAACATATCCCAAATCCCTTCATTATCAGTTCACAGACTCGACAAAACCCATCACATAGAACCCGAATACAAAATAAATTTCCATTACACATTTTTCTCAAACAATTCTCTGATCTAGATCCCGACTAGAGGAGCCCCATGGGTAATCTCAACCCCTGTATTAGTTTTAAGTTTTAAGTTAAGTTAGTATTAAGCCATCAAACATATGTAGAGTTATTTCAACTGAGCTATGTCAAATAAATGGGGAAAAAGTTCTGACGACGACCTTATGCATTGGCTTGCGGGGGATACCACCTGCAGGTATCTCCCACCAACAGTGCACCGCTCTCTTAAGGACAATGTTCCTAATTAGTCTCCTGATATGTGAATAGTGTAAGTGTGAGAGACTAAGGAGAGGATAAGACATGAAAGATAATGGAAAGATCGCGCGTGGTCCGTGGTCCGTGGTCCGTGGTCCGTGGTCCGTTGTCCGTGGTCCGTGGTCCGTGGTCCGTGGTCCGTGGTCCGTGGTCCGTGGTCCGTTGTCCGTTGTCCGTGGTCCGTTGTCCGTTGTCCGTTGTCCGTTGTCCGTTGTCCGTGGTCCGTTGTCCGTGGTCCGTTGTCCGTTGTCCGTTGTCCGTTGTCCGTTGTCCGTTGTCCGTTGTCCGTTGTCCGTTGTCCGTTGTCCGTTGTCCGTTGTCCGTTGTCCGTGTCGTGTCCGTGGTCCGTGGTCCGTGGTCCGTGGTCCGTGGTCCTGTCGGTCCGTGGTCCGTGGTCCGTGGTCCGTGGTCCGTGGTCCTGTGGTCCGTGCGTCCGTGGTCCGTGGTCCGTGTCCGTGGTCCTGTGGTCCGTGTCCGTGGTCCGTGTCCGTGGTCCGTGGTCCGTGTCCGTTTGTTCCGTTTTCCGTTGTCCGTTGTCGTGTCTGTTGTCCGTTGTCCTGTTGTCCGTTGTCCGTTATCCGTTTCCTGTCTATCCGTTGTCCGTTGTCCGTTGTCCGTTGTCCGTTGTCCGTTGTCCTGTTGTCTCAGTTATCCTGTCGTGTCCGTTGATCCGTTATCCTTTCCGTTGTCCATTATCCGTTATCCTTTCCGTTGTCCGTTATCCGTTGTCCGTTATCCAGTTTCCTGTTGTCCGTTGTCCAGTTATCCGTTATCCGTTGTCAGTTATCCGTTATCCGTTAGTCCAGTTGTCCTTATCCATTGTCCATTATCCGTTATCCGTTGTCCTTGTCCTGTATCCTTGTCCGTTGTCCATTGTCCATTCATGTCCTGTGATCCATTAGTCCTTTCCTTGTCTTATCTTGTCCTATCGTTGTCCGTGGTCCGTGTCCTTGTCCTGGTCCGTGTCCGTGTCCGTGTCCGTGTCCTGGTCCGTGGTCCGTGGTCCGTGGTCCGTGGTCCGTGGTCCGTGGTCCGTGTCCGTGTCCGTGGTCCGTGGTCCGTGGTCCGTGGTCCGTGGTCCGTGTCGTGTCCGTGTCCGTGTCCGTGGTCCGTTGTCCGTGTCGTGTCCGTGGTGTCCGTGGTCCGTGGTCCGTGGTCCGTGGTCCGTGGTCCGTGGTCCGTGGTTCCGTGGTTCGTGGTTCGTGGTCCGTGGTCCGTGGTCCGTGGTTCGTGGTTCGTGGTTCGTGGTTCGTGGTTCGTGGTTCGTGGTTCGTGGTTCGTGGTTCGTGGTCCGCGGTCCGTCTGCTCCGGCATTCCCCAGATGTTGATCGGAGAAATCACGGAAATATTCCGACCAGATCAGCCGGACGCAAGAATTGTCCGCCAGACAGCGGCTGAATTCGACCTAGCCGTGTAGGTACAGCCGAAAATCCCCCACCGTCGGGAGTCGAACCTCGACTGCAAAGCCAGCGGCAACGCTTGTTTTAAGAGTGTAGGTTTCCTCGGTGGGAGATACTAGCCACTTGGCTGACTGAGAGACACGGCGTCCTGGCACAGGTGCCAACGTTTCAGTCGCTATTCTGCAACCTTAGCATTTTGCCTGTAGAAAGGTCGTAAAATGGCGGACGAAACGTTGGCACATGTGACTAGGACGCGGACAACCAAGAAGCCTTTGATTGATTTCTTCGTGTTTCCGGGCGCGTCAACTGCTTTGGTCATTAGTCCCGTTAGTGTAATGTATGTTTTTTCTCGCGAGATGGTTGTGATCTTCCCTCGCTGGATGACGAGATCCGGCGCCGACCTACCGTCGGCTAGTGGGATTTCCCCCTAACCAGGACTCTCCCACCAGCGGGGCACCGCCCCAGCCGGGACAAGCTCAAAGCTCTTCTCCGGTCTCCCGGAGTACATGATAGTGTAGTGCATGTTAGTGTGTATGTAAGGGGAGAAGATAGGGCAAGGAAGAGGAAGAGGAAGAGCAGATCGCGCGCGGTCCGTGGCCCGTTTGGTAGGGTACTTCTCCGATATTCGCCTGGTGTTGATCGGAAAACCACGGAAAACTACCGATCAGAGCAGCCGGCTGCTAGCAGTTTCCTCCAGACAGCGACTGAATCTGACCTAACTGAAAAGCTAGGCGCTGTCAGGGCTCGAACCCGGGACCTCCCAGTCAGCGGCGCTGCAGTGACATTAATTGATGCACTGAGCTACCGCTCCTGATACCAAGAAGCTACTATCGTTTGTTTCGTTTGTATTGTTTTGAATATATGTAGTAAAATTACAAAATGATGTTGAATTCGGGGGATTCTAAGCTCAGGGTGTCCTCTCCCCTGGACCTACCACACGACTTCGTTCTTATCCAAACCCAGAGAGCATCACGTACCTGCGGCAGCTCAGTGAGCCCAGTGAATCCCAGATCGAGCAACCGGAGGGCGGTGAGTCCGGCGAAGAGCCTGGGCGCCAACTCGCGCAGCGGGTTGCGCGCCAAGTACAGCTCCCGGAGGCGCGCCAGCCCGAAGAAGGCGCCGCCGGGCAGCGCGCGCAGCTCGTTGCGCGCCAGGTCCAGCTCCTCGAGGAGGCCGCAGCGGCGCAGCGGGCGGGCAGGTGGCGCCGGGGGGCCGCCGGCGCGCAGCCCCCCAGCGCGGACAGCGCGCGCAGCTCCTCGCCGCCCGCGGAGGACGAGATGTTGTTGGACGACACGTCCAGTACCACCAGCAGCGGGTTGAGCTGCGCCGCCGGCGGCAGCGACGTCAGGTGGTTGCGCGACGCGTTCACCTGCGACAGGGTGGGACTTTCTCGCTACCGCTTACGCAGTAGAATGCTGCCGGAACGGGGCCCTGGTAACTAAAAAGTGAATAAATACACTTGCTAAATTTGGAAAAAAAATTCTAACACGTGGTGTAGGAAAAATCCTTGTGGGTCCTTGATACCGAAAAATTGAATGACGGTCCGTCCGTCCGTCCGTCCGTCAGTCCGTCTTTCCGTCTGTCTTTCCGTCTGTCTTTCCGTCTGTCTTTCCGTCTGTCTTTCCGTCTGTCTTTCCGTCTGTCTTTCCGTCTGTCTTTCCGTCTGTCTTTCCGTCTGTCTTTCCGTCTGTCTTTCCGTCTGTCTTTCCGTCTGTCTTTCCGTCTGTCTTTCCGTCTGTCTTTCCGTCTGTCTTTCCGTCTGTCTTTCCGTCTGTCTTTCCGTCTGTCTTTCCGTCTGTCTTTCCGTCTGCTTTCCGTCTTACAGAATAAAAAACACATTATACAATACACTTTATACAAAAAAGGGGGGAAAAAGAATAATTTCACATAAGCTTGCGATGATTACTCGAAATTAGCTTTTAATTTGTCAATAACATAATCAGTGATCAAATTTTTTAAAGCAACAGAAGTGTATTTGTTAGTTCTAAATCTATTACATTCCTTAAAATATTTCCTTTCATAAGAATTTTTTCTACATCATATGATCATATACTCTCTGTGATCATCACGAGCGCCAACAATGACAAAAATTCTAAGAATTACCAACCGCCGAGATGCTTTTTTGCGAATTTACAGCGCGTCAAACGCGCGGTAAATTCAAATGTGCAATTTCGAATATTAGCAATTTTCGAAAATATAAGAGAGTGCGACGAAAATGGAACAAGCACCAATTTCTTTAGCATTCTTCGCTACATACGAGGGAAAAAATTAAAGAAACAATTTGTAGCCGTTTTTGAGACAATAGTTGTTTAAAGTTCACGGAAAATATCGCAAAAAGTAGTCATATTTTCGAAAAATTGCATATGACCTTATTTGAAGATCTGCTTTTGATGAACAGATTTTATTAAGAAAAAATTCATTATTGAACGTGTAGGAGGACGCCGAAAACAAATGAACTTTCGCAATTGTCGAAAATTCAGGGAGCGCAACGAAATATGCGACTTACGCCATTTCTATAAGCGTGTTTTGCTCTATCAGAGGAAAAAGATAAAGAAAAAATTTGGCGCCAATTTTGAAAAAAAATTGAAAATGAAATTTCGTGTAAAGCACCACAACAATCAAAATATCCATTTCAATTTCAAGGGGCCGCGACATCGTTTAAATTGATCGCAGAATATCAATTTTGTTGATAATCCTGCTTACGGTTTGACCGCTAGCTTGTTCACAGCCCGACGGACGGACAGATGTTTTGCCTTCAGTTGATTTTTTCGGTATCAGGACCCATCAAACGTGGATTATGGCTACACAATTTTCTATATGCTACATTAAATAGCATACACTTCCCACTTAAAGTCATGGTAACTAGGCATATCCTAGGCATTTTCGGATCGCCTGGGTTCCCTAGACTTCCTCACGGGACCAAGAAGTTAATTTTCTGCATTTACTACCAACAATGCTAAATTGCTCCATCGTAATTTACGAAATGGGTGTAGAGCTTAATAGAGCTTCTGAGAGCAATTAACGAGATAAATCAGTAGATCGCCTCGAGGCATGATCCCCGACGTCTTGAGGGCACTGACTGTAGACCGTGGCATAGCCCCAGAGGTTCCAACCACCACTGGCAGGATTCTGGCGTTGGGCACTCCATGAAGTTAGGCTGCTGGGGGAATGACTGGTTGGTACTTTACCACTTTTTCCTCCCCTGCTTTCAGAAGGCTATAACCATCCTCGTGGCGAACAGTCACATCGACTATGTGGACCTACTCCCGGCTTTTTATTACCAGGTCAAGTTTGAATTTAACCCCTTCGGCAACGGAGAAAGTGGCTTCCGTGGACACCACAGTGTCTGATTTCCGGAGCTTCTTCCTCTCTGTAATGTTCTTTATCTCGTCATGACGCTTTATTCTTGCTAGTTTCAAAAATACACTGACCGAGGATGTGATTCATAGTTTCTACCGCTGCTGTGCACTTCCTGCAGTATACCACATCCCTCTAGGTATTCACTCTACTAAGAGTAGATTTATTGGTATGATATTTGATCTCGGTGGGTGCAGTGATAAAATAACTCCAGGTTTCAGAAGATTATAATCTTTCCAAAAGGCATTTCCAGTAAGATCGTTTATATGCACCTTAACCGCTTCTCCCCGGGATCCCAACTTCTCCCAGGCGGCTACCTCGTCATCGGCGCATTTCTTCTTAGAAGCTCTTAAATCTTGTTCAGTATAGGGCCAGTTGAGTCTCAATGCTTTGGCGGTTTTAAATGTGCTTTGGTAGAAACTCGGACAGGAGCTCAGCCATCGGCAAATGGGATCTGCAGATTTTTCTAGTCGTAATCCTAGGTTTAGCGCTACAGTTCAGTGCTCAGCGCGCTACGTTCGGATAGATGAAGTAATTTACTGCACATAGGAAAAAGATTCATCCGCTTGTTCATTACCAGGGCACAGCAATAAAGGTTTTTTTCTGTCTAAAATTCACCATTTTTCCCACTGCGTTACGAAACTTTCTCTACACTGCGTACGTGGTAGGCGAGAAAGTTGAAAGGGAGATTCACAGTAAGTCCGCCACGCCCCCTTTGCTAGAAAACAGAGCGACTTAACCGTTCCATACTGCCAGGCGCAGTGAAGGCAAATGTTGGCAAAAGTTTCGTTAGTAATCTACCCGATATAAAACTGGTACAAGTGTACTGTAACCGTGGCGTCTCCTGTTTAGTGATCATGGGGATGCGATCAGTTTTACGGATTAAATAAGGTAGACCAATTAATCCATATTACGGTGTACATATCTACTGTACATTCTTTGAGAATCTAGTGAATTGCTAATTGTTCATTGCTTGCTCTGATAATAATAAACAAAACAATAATACGCGCATGCATGTAGTCAAACCCCCTCTCCCAACCCGCTATGTAGGCCACAGTCGTTAGCATGTGACCACTGGAAGGCGATGGCGAAGTTTTGGGAGGGGGAATACAGAAGCGCCAATAAGTCCGAGATACGAGTGCGACAGTCAGCGTCGCATCACCGTCTGAAACCTCGCTTCTTGCTCACAGCTCATGGTGAGAGTTCAATGAACTCGGTAACAAATCGAAGCTGTCGAAGGGATGTTCCTCGGCCGGTCACATCCACAGAGGTGACAGACGCCTACCGGAATGCGCATGGGGAAAAACTGTTCAGTACAAACGGATGTAACGGACTGAAATGTACTTGAATAAAAAATATTCTTAACAAAAGTTTTATAAGAGACGAAAACCTTGGGGATGCAATACATCACTCGCCACCACTGAGCCTACGCCACTGCTGGCAACACCATGGAACGAATACATGAACAATTTGCTGTTTGTTTTTCACATAATACAGCGCTATTGTCTTTTCTGTGAACCAAAATTCTACAGTTCATTTTCAAAACAGGGTCCAAGGGATGGGATTCCATGACAAAGAGTGATGGAGAATGATTTATTCGCTGGCTGATGGAGAAATCTAATTTATTGATTACATTCCTATAAAAAAATAGATTCAAAACCCCCATTTTTCACATTTGACAATAGCAATTAAGCGCCTCCTCCTGTAAAGGTGTCTTCGGGAATCAAACTACGCCACTGGTCAGTTCCCTAACATATCAAGTTCCGACTTCCTCCTTCATGGACTTTTCAATGTGAAATAGTTTTTCTTTGCTTCAGTCAGTGGGGGATCCAGGGGGCATGGGGCCATTCCCCTCTCCCCTCCAAGGCCTAGAGTTTTCGTTTGTTACCTTCCTTTGTTTGATAAAATTGATTTAAATTTTTATGGTAGAATTACGTAATTATTAAAATATAGTATTGTTTAGTATCACATACTACAAAAACAATATAATAACAAATATTTATTATTTAACAAAAGTCTATGATGGTCGCCTCTAAAGTGGTCGGCTGGATCGCTTCTGGCTTCAGTCGCCCTGTATGGAACAGTCCGGCCATTATCTTGGTGATGATGAGAAAAAGTAGGCCCAACTCTTGATAGTATTACCGACGCTACGCAATGCAAGAATGGGTGGGCCAGCCAACTGCCAAGCTTTTCTTCAAGCATTAACAAGGCTTGAAAAGGTTGGCCCGGTTGAACCGAAGGGTCGCGGGTTCGAGTCCCGCCTCATGGTTGTATTTGTGTTCGTCCCTTCACTCCTTATCATCATCACGTCGTTTCATCCTCATAGTTACCATACCGTTAACAGCAATAGTGGTCGCTAATGACCTAGATGTTGATGCGACCTTAAATAACCAATTAGAAAAAGGCTTGAAAAGGCGATTCTATATAATAAATATAGTACTACCTAAAGATACAGTAAACTTCATTAACACGAATTCCAAGAGACCGAAATTATCTGAGTTCATGTTATAAAAATTCGTGTTATCTCAGTATTATAAATGTCCGTATTACCACAATCCCTCGCAGGGACCAGAAGTTTTGTTCATGTTACAGCGAAATTCGTGTTAAGCGAGTTCGTGCTAACAAGGGTTTACTGTATATAAACTATAAATTATACCCGTGGGCGACCAAAGAAAACAAGGGGCCTGGACAACGCTCTCTCCACTGTGGAGGTGTTGGCCTAGGGCAGTTCATCCATGGCCTCCCCTACTAGTAAAGGAGGCCGTGGTTGATCCAAGGGGGTTCCTTCTTTTAAACAAAGAAACAAAAAACCTCCCCAATTCATAGACAGAATTCATTTCTCCATGCATAAGAAATAGATCGTAAAGTGTTTAATTTCTTTTGAATGAAAAAATATGTTGGGATCGCAAGTAAGTCAGGGCCCTGGGCAAGTACACTCCCTTCTCGACCCCCTCTCCATAGAATGCTCTCATCAAGGAGATTTGCTTCTTCGCCAACATCGTAGTTTCAAGGGTCTCCTTGGCCGATTATGCCTTTGAGGGCATTTGGACTGGATTTGTTTACGATGTTTTCTTTCTCCTAGGAAGGTTTTTAACTTGCCTCTGCAATCCCCCCTTTCCCCTTGGTTTTCTGTTGGAGTTTTCCTACCCTTGACCCAGAGCTCCCATTATAAGGCATGGGGTTTCTCCGTTTTCCACAGCGAGAGACTACTCTGGAGTACCCAGGGGCCTCGTCTGACCTCTTTGCACCGGGGTACCCCACTAAAAAACAGGTGGACTTTTCCTGATGTTTTTTTGTGGTGTAAGCTTATGGGCATCAGCTTACCTTTAACAGTGTATAGGTGCGGGTCAGAGAGTACTATAAGGGAGACGAGTGAAATGGTGTTGACCCATTCTACTTATACCAGGACACTGGTCAACCCTGCAAAACACGCACAATTATTTAATAAGACACCCGTCAGCTATAACTCAACAGCTCTTTATAGATGAATAACTTATGGACCGGTGTCATTGGTCATTTGCACTCTAGCGGCGGAAGTCATGTTATCAAAGTTCCAGTGTTGAAATATGGAGCAATTTGACCATTGTAACAGATAATTGTGAATGTAAAATATTTGATTAATGTATTGAACACATGCAGTTCCTTTCGAAAATGTATTTAATTCCGACATTGATACTATTATAGATGTTAAAAAGTCAAATTCATTCACTAAATTCGTGAAAGACGTCATATATTAGTAAATTATTAGTTTGAGGTAATTATTGTTAAGTTGGTTACAACACTTCAGATTCAGGGATAGAAACCCTTCAAGATTAAACACTCGTTGACTTCACGTTTGGTTGCATGGTATCGCTTGCAGTTTGACGTTTCATGCAAGATCAAGAGTAGCTGCTGTCAGCTCTCGGAAGATGTTTCCTGCGGATTTGAGAAATCAACGACAGGATGCATTTCAAGTGAACATTATTATGAGTGAGTAGGACGGTGTTTATATGTAAGTGTGAGTGTAATTAGCAATGTTTATAACTGCATGAGTAAGTCCACTGTTAGTGTATCGCAGTATCCTCAAATGCAGTTGCTTTTATTTTCTAGTTCTGAGAAGTGTTTTTGAACAAGTATATTTCCTCTTCAATTTATTCTTCAAAACTCAAAGAGCGATGGCAGAAACTCCACATGACAACGACTTGGTCATGGAAACGAACCACGAAGAAAAATCGGATCTGAATCCTATGGTAAAAAAATGTGCTTATTGTAGTTGCAGTTTTTATCTTGTGTTCTATTCAGTCCCAGGCTTTGTAATCTTTGTTGTGTATAACCCTTTAAGTTATTCTAGACAACTTTTGATGACTTCACTGTTCTCAATAACAATGAAACATACCATTGCCATCAAAATCAGTCTGTTACTGCAATGATAGCATGATTAATAAATGTGGCAACAATTTCTGGCAGTCCAACCTCCAAATCCCACACAATCTAATGAACTATTCATCCTTTTAATGTACATTTGAGATGAACCCTTTTTTTGAGGTTTGAAAAGTGGGGAAAACTAACATGGAATTTCTTGTTCAGTTACTAGACTTATAATCAGAGGTAATGATACATAAGTCGAAAATATTCCTTAAATTTGTTTAAAAATTGGGACAATATTACTTGTCAGATAGAGATTCAGTGACAAGTCGAATTCTTCAGTGCTGACCAGCTATAATATTTAATATTATAGGTTTCCAGAAAAGTCCTTTTTGAATTTGGACTTAATACTTTGTTGTTTGGGGATATAAAGCACTGATTCAGTTTGTTGAGAGTTGCATGTAATGTGTGATGAACAAATCCAAAACCTACATAAACTGGGATCTGGAAACTTGAATCTTTTGCCTCTGTGAAACCCTGTCTCCCATATTTGTCTCACAGACATGGATTTTTTTCTAAAAGTCCTTCCAAGATTCTCAAGTACATTTACAAGTAAATGTAAAATTGAAATTAAATAACCATACATTTTATTTGTATTTTCTATCATATTAATTGTAGTTTTCAACTCTGAGTTTGTACTCTTAAACTAAATTTTTAACTTGTCACATCCTGGTAAATTTTCTCTTTAGAAGATACTGTCCCAATCCTAATAAATATTTTTTCACCAGTTTTCTTTAAGCATTAGATTAAATATGTACTTTATTAATATGTTATTGTCCAATTATAAAAATTTTAGAATGAAGAAATAATTTGGTGTAATACCTGGGCAAATGCAAAAATACTTTACATTAGTTATTTAATATTTCAATAATGGAGTTTTGCAACTTATTAATGTTTCCTCCGATATCATTAAACCAATTTCTTAGATTTCTAAATAAACTTTCCAACATTAAATATTATTCTTATTTAGGCGTTTGACACTATGAAATGAAATATTTCACGAGGACCTTGTCCAGTTCAGTGTATTTGATGCTGGGACCTTGTAAGATTTTGTACCTTAGCTGTTGAGAATACTATTCTGGTATATTTATAGTATTATTAGCTAGTCTGTTGACTAGAAAATTTTAAAGGAATGGGGAGAGTAGATTGATGAATAAGAGACTTTACATTAAATAAATCATATAGAATTCAATTCATTTTAATTTGGGAGTAAGTTGGAGGAATTATGGAATGGAATTTTACTACATCTAGATACGTCAGTCAATGCTTTTTGACTTAAATTCCATGTGACTAAGCATAATTTCATTTCAAATGGTTACCAAAGCTTCATTCAAAAGATGGAATTTAAATGCATTGTGTTTCATGTAGTGTATATGGTCACCCCTGGGAATTAATCATGTCACGTGACCAACCTATGGAAATTTCATTTCTTATTTAGTTAGAAAATATTAACCATTTTATATTTCTCTTTTGATGTTTTTTAGAGTTACATAATTTCAATTTTCAAAATATTATAAGTGAAAAAATAAATTCTTATCATTTAATATTGAAAGAACAACTTTGTACTAGTAGGAGAATGCTGTACATGCTGTATAACTTCAGTGAAAATGTATATTGTCCCTTAATGTTTGCACAATTGAAAATTGCTTTATTTTTAATTGTCTACCTACTTAGTATCCAAAAAATAAATAGATAATTACTTTCTCTGATACTGGACATTGGAAGTATTCTAATAATCATAAGTTTTTATTAATTTTCTCATTCTGTATCAACAATCTGAAAAACCCAAATATTTGTTCAAAAGTGAAAATGTGATGATTATATAGATATATAGTGAGATAAATGTATGCAATTTTTTTTTAGGTTTGAATAATTTGTGTATCTATAAATTTGCAGCATGATGAGATTGTTCACGGACTGAAAATTCTTCACTGCCAATATAACCAGTTGTCTGACAGTGACATTGAAAAAATCAGAGTAAGTATTGTACATACTATTGGTGTTCAATCATGTCCTCAGAGCTTTCATAGTATGGGATTTTTCCAATGGACAGTACTATTGATTAGTTAGAAGAAATTTATGGACACCCTAGGTTAAAAAACTACAGTAGAACATTGATTATCCAACTCTTGACATCTATCTGCTATCTACCATGCATTACCTATATTATCCTAAAACAAAGAGAGACATTTTATCAAAAAGTTGTAATTTTTTATTAATTTTCACAGATGATTGTGTTATGGTGAGCTAACAAATGTGCACTTGTGGTCTAGATGTGACCCACAGGTCACCTATTCAGAAGTTGTAGAATGTATTAAAGTTAACTGTTTTTCAAAAACTGTGTTAATTATGAACTTTTAAAATTTTAAAATTGTGCTGCAAATTATTAACAACTAGTATTGCGTTTATGAAAAGTACACATGTGTGCATGGTCATTAAAATTAAAATAAGGTATATTTCAAATTTTGTGACCAGCCTCTTTACATGCTCATAAGCACTATTTGTTAAAATTTAAAAGTCCATGGTCTTTACAGTTCAATTGCTTTCAATACATTCTACAACTTCTGAGCAAACTGGTCATCTGAACCTGAAATCGTAGCTCACCACCTTTGTCATCTGTGGTAATCAAAATTACAACGATAAATATCTTTATTTTAGAATAAATAATGCATGTTAGATGAATAATCAGAATGAATATTGGCTTCTACTGTGATTTTTAACACAGGAGTGTCCATAAATTTCTTCTAACTAATCAATAGTACTGTCATTGAAAAAATCCCCGTACTATGGCTCTGGTAGCGATGAGCACCAATAGTATGTACAATACTACTCTGATTTCAATGTCACTAATCGAACAACTATTATATTGACAGTGGCGATCGTGAACAATGTATATCATGCTACACAAATACACCAAAAAATTGTACATTGTCTCGCATATATCTGCGTGTCATTTTCACTGGCTAATATATTTAAGGTTTCAATTGTTGATACGAATGAAGATTAATAAAAACTTGTAATTATTAGAAGACTCTTCCCATGTCAATGTCAGAAAATAATTGTCTATTTATTTTTGAATACTAAGCAAATGAACGATAAAGCAATTTTCAATTATTATAAACGTCAGAGACAATACATTTTCACTGTGCTGGCATGTAAGCGATATAATACAAGTTATTCTTTCAATATTGAAATGATAAAAATTTCACTTATAACTATTTTGAGAAAATTAATTGAACTCTAACATCAAAAGAAGAAATATAAAATGGTAATATTTTCTAATAAACAGAAATGAAATTTCCATGGAATTGATCGTGTATGACCATGAAAACACAATACATTAAGTCCATCTTTGAATAAACTAACAACTCGGCAAATGAAGTATGCTTGGTCACATGAAATTTCAAAAAGGATGACGGCGTATCTAGGCTAATGAAATTCGTTATATTCCTCAACTCCCAGAGTAAAATGGTCGGAATTCTATGTGTTATTTGTCATGAGAGTCTCTTGACTAAATCAATCTACTCTCCCATTCCTTTAAAATTTTCTAGTCAACGAACACAGCTAATAATACTATAAATATACCAGAATAATATTCTCAACAGCTTTAAAACTAAGGCTCAGCATCAAATACACTTTAATTTAGACAAGATACTAAATGAAATATTTCATTCATAGTGTCAACGCTACAAATAAATGTTGGAAGATTTATTTAAATCTGAGAAATGGACTACAATGACTATCGGAGAAAACATTAATAGAACTCCATTATGAAATATTAAATAACTAATATGAAATATTTGCATTTGCTCAGATATTACATAGTATTCTTCAATTCTAAAATTTTATATTGAACAATATTACTATTAATAAAGTACATATTAATCTGTGTAAAACTGGTAATGTGGATTGAACGTATCTTCTGAGAAAATTTACAGGATGTGTTGGGTAAGGCCCAATTTAAACAAACTCGAGACAACTACAGTAATATGATAGAAAATGCAAGTAAAATAATATGGTTATTTAATTTCATATTTACATTTACTTGTAAGTATACTTGAGGCGCTTGGAAGAGACTTTGAAAAAATCGTATATAATTTAAACTATGAGAACGAAATTTCTGAAATAATTCGAAATTTCAGATCGAACATAATTAGATTTGTTCATCACGATACATGCAATATCAACAAACTGAATCAGTATGTCTATTTTAACTAAAAATGTAAGTCCCAAAATTCAAAAGAACTTTCTGAAGCCTACTAATGTAATATAACTGGTCGCTGCTAAAATCGACTTGTCACTGGTATCGTAGGCTGCTATTGTCCCAATTACAAATTGAGAATATTTTAGACATGTATCGTACACTCTGATTATAAGTCACAGTAACTAGTGAGAAGCGTGTTAATTTTCCTTCGGAAACCTCGAAAGATTCATCTCAAATGTGCGATGAGATGAGTGGTTCATTAGGTATTGAAATTGGAGGATGGTTTATGAAAATTGTTGCCTACGACTGTGCTATCATTACGATGGCTGAACTGATGTGTAATGTTGTATTTCGTATTGTGAAACAGTGAGAATAAATCAAAATTGTCTAGAATAGCAAAGGGTTATACACAACAGGTAAAGCACAAGGACTGAGCCAGAACACAAAAGACAAAAACTGCAACACAATAAGCATTTTACCGCAAATTCAGTCGATTTTTAACAAGTGATTCGTTCATGACAAGTCGTTGTCATGTATCACTGCCATCATTTCTTATTTTGAAACAAGTGAAGAGAAGCGTTCAAGCACTTTCTCGAACAAAATAAAAGCAACTGCATTGAGCTACTGCGATACACTAACGATGGACTTACTCGTCTGGTCTAAACATTGCTAGTACTCACGCACATATAAACACCGTCTGCTCATAATAATGTTTCGCGAGAAATGCATCCTGTGTTGTTCTCAAATCACGGAAACATCTTTCGAGAGCTGACAACATCTTGCATGAAACGTCAGCTACAATATTACTGTCTAACCAAATGAAGTCAGCAATGTTAATCTTGAAAGGACCTATCCCTGAATCTGAAGTATTATGACTCACCCAGCAATTACCTCCAAACTAATAATTACTAATATAAACATCTTTCACGGTAGTGGTGAACTGACTTTTTAACATCTATAATATCAATGTCAGAATATGCATTTTCGAGCTGCATGTGTACGTGTCAAATAACACATTCACAATTATCTGTTACAATGGTCAGAGTACTCATATTCCAACACTGGGAGCTTTTTGTCAACATGACCTGCTAAATGCAAATGACAATGACTTTGTATTCATCTATAAAAAGAGCTGTTGGTCATAGCTGACGAATGCTGATCAAATATTGTGCGTGTTCAGGGGGGCGACAGTGTCTGGCATGAAAGTAAGAATGGGTCAACACCATTTCACTCGTCTCCCTGCTAATACTGACCCACGCCTATGCACTGATGAAGGTAGCTGATGCCCTGCTGCACAAAAAAACATCGGGAAAAATCACCTGTTACAATTAAGTACCGGTACAAAATGGGCAACTACAAATACTCCAAGCTCTTCTCATGCTGAAAGCTGGAGGCTGCATGCACTGTAATGGGACTCTGAGTCCCGAAAAACCAACGAAAACCCGAGGAAGGGGATGCGGAAACGAAGATCAAAAACACTTCACAGGAAGAAGAAACACATCGTAGCTCCGGTCAAGCTCTTCTCAAAGGCGTAATCGGCAGGAAGATTATGATGACAGCAGCTGCGTCTCATGATGAGCATTCTATGGTCGGAAAGGAGTGTGCGATCTGGCATATTTTTTCATTCAAAAGAAATTAAACACTTTACGATCTATTTCTGTTGAATGGGGAAATGAATTCTGTTCATGAATTGGGGAGGTTTTTTGTTTCTTTGTTTAAAAGCTGGACCGCGACGCCCTTTGCAATGAGGCGTTCATATGGATGTTTACTAAGTGTACCTCCTGATGGAAAACGCTGATGGCTGGTCGCCCGCAGGTATAGTTTATACAGTGAGCCCTTGTTGCGCACGAACTAAATTTCTGCCGTAACACGAATGCTGCGAAGTTCTGGCATTATAATGCTGAGGACCAACACGGTACGCCAACATGAACTCCAGGCATGAGCGATCTTGGTGTGAAGTTTACTGTATCTTAGGTAATGTTTGTATAGAATCGCCTTTCAACCTTTTCTAATTGATTATTTTAGGTCGCATCGGAGATAGCGACTATAACCTTGTTAACATTATCAGTGCTATGAGATGAAGCTGTTGTGACAGTAAGAGAGTGAAGAACGTGTTCTAAATACGCCGTGAACGGGATCAACATAAATTCAACCAGGCCTTGTTAATGCTTGGAAAAAGCTTGACTTTCTTGCATTGCTAACGAAATCGTAATCTGTCGAGTGTTACTATGCATCATCCTGGCGGACACATTATACAGAGACGACTGAAACCGAAGCATTGCCAAACCGCTTCCAGAGCGACCATCATAGACTTTGTTAAATAATAAATGACTGACCTTTATTATTTTTATAGTATGTGATACTAAACAATATATTTTAATAATTACGTAATTCTACCATAAGAACCCAAATCAGGCTTTTATCCAAGTGAGAAGGTGATGAGCACTCTGGGCCTTGGAGAAGGTATGCCTGGATCCCCCTTTGACTGAGCGCAAGAAAAATTCCGCATTAGCATGAAGGAAGGAAGTCGAGACAGTATGTTGAGAAACTGACCAGCTAACAGACTAGTACCTTTGAGAGAAGGCTTGCAACAGCTATTGTCAGTGTAATGAGGCTGAATGCTATTTTTTATGAGAATATGTCAGTAATTTCTCCATCATCAACAATAAGTATTCTCCATCACTCTTTGACTGAACCCCTGATGAGCACAGCCAAGCCCCAGTTCCTGGCGGCCAACCAACCTTTGTTATGAAAAGCAAACAACAAGTATTCATATTGGGCATGTGACCTTAGCAGTAACCAGGTATTACCGCTCCCAGGTTTTCGTCTTATAAACTTTTGTTGAAACTATTTTGTTAGTACATTTCGTCCGACCTCCGTTGTACTGAGCAATTTTTCAGCGAAGCATCTGTCACCTCTGTGGATGTGACCGTCTTGAGCATCGCTCGACAGCTCGATGACCGGACCGATGACTCACCAGATGTGAGCAGAAGCGAGGTTTCGAGCGACGATGATCTGACGTGACTGCGAGCTGCTGACCAACGCTCTGCCATCGAGCGCCGCCATCTCTTCCAATGATGCATGTAACGACTGTAATCATGTTGAAGTTTGACGGCTGCGTATATTTGTTTGTTATTGTGTCAGGCAAGCAATGAGCAATTAGCAATTCACTAGACTACTCAAAGAGTGCGACGACCAACCGCCGCTGGCTATGGATGAACGCATACCTTTGTTGTCGTAAAACTGATCATCATCCATGATCATAGAGCGAGAGACACCACGGTACGACCACTTTAACCGGTTGCGCTCGAGTGAATTACTAACTTTGTAACATTACCTTTCACTGCGCTCACGCAATGGAGACAGTTGAAATCGCTCTGTTTTCTGGCAAAGAAGGCGTAACATTACTGTGATCTCCCTTTCTTTTCTCGCCTGCTACGTGCCTGATGTCGTAACACGTGAAAAAATGGTAATTTTGAACGCTTGTGCTGTGCTGTGTGAACAAGCGGATGAATCTTTTTCTAATATTGCGTAAATTACTTCATCTATCGAGCGTAGCGTGCGTTTAGCAGCAAACAGGTCACGACTGAAAAATCTGCCAGATCTAATAAATTTCACCAACACATTAAAACCGCCGAAAGCATTGAACTCAGCCTATACTGAGCAGATTTAGGCCTTCTGAAGAAATGCGCCGATGACGATATTAAGTTGAGATCCCTAAACGATTCGACAAGTACTTTGAATTATAACTTCTGAAACCTGTTTATCACTGCATCAACAAGATCATTACCGCAGTAAATCACTGTGGAAGATGCAGAGAAGGATGTTGCTGCTGGAAGTCAATACGGCGGTAGAAACATGGATCGTCGGTCGGTGCTGACTGAGCAACGAAATAAGCGTCGACAGCAAGGCGTACAGAGAGGAAGAAGCTCGAGTCGAACACTGTGTTGTCCGTTGCCGGGAACAAATTGAAGCGACAAAGGCAGATCGTCACATGTCGATGTGACTGTTGCGAGGATGGTGTAACTGCAACGAAGGAAAAAAGTGGCCAGTCATTCAGCAATGATGCTTAACGCCGAATCCCTGCCGGTATTGTTGGGGCGCCTCTAAACTATCTTACGTGCCCTGAACGTCGAAGATCATGCCTCGAGGCTGATCTACTGTTCTCGTTAATTGCTGCTCGAAAGCTCTATTAACTCTACGCCGACTAAGCAAGTACGATAGGCTGTTAGCATTGTTGACCAACCAAATGCAGAGAACAACTGTGATCCCGTGAAGAAGTCTGGAACCAGGCGACTACAGGACCTTAACACAATTACCATGACTTTTAGATGAAGTGTATGCTATTTGGCTTCTTGGCATATAGAAAAATTGTGGCAATATAATCCGTTTGATGAGTCGCGATACTGAAAAATCAACTGAAGAGCAAAACATCTGTCGGCTAACCTCCCGATCGTAAAGCTTGAGATTATCGGCAAAATTAGTATTCGTCGGTAAACGATGTCATATTTGCCTTGAAGATGGATATTTGATGGTGCCTGAAATTTCATTTTTCAATTTTTTCAAAATTAATATTTTTCTTATCTTTCTCTGATGAAACAAGAAGCGCAACTTACCTGAAAATGGCGTAAATCGCATATTCGTTGCGCTCTAATTTTCATTATTGCAATTCATTTATTTTCGTCTCTGCGTTCAGCGAATTTTCTTGGCCGTCTGTTGTCAAGCAGATCTTCAAATAGGTCATATGTGTTTTCGAAAATATGACTACTGCGATATTTCGAAGCAAACGACTGTTGGCTCTCGAAACGTCTTTACAAGTGTTTAACAATTTTTTCACTCGTAACAACGAAGAATCTTAAAAGAAGAATTGGTGCTGTCCATTTCGTCATATACTAAATTTTGGCCTGTCAAATTGCACATTCTTTCGCGTTTTTGACACTAGAATATAGCTTGTCTCGGCGAACAATTCTTAAGAATTTTTGTCATTTGTTCTTCGTGTGATCACAGAAGTATATGTTCATATGATGTGAAAAAATTCTTATGAAAGAATGATACGAAGTGTAACAATTTGAACAACAAATACACTTCTGTTGCTTTAAAGATTGATCTGAGTATGTTATTGACAAATTAAGCAATTTCAGTAATCATCGCCTTTGTAATGAAATGACTTCCCCCTTTTGTATGAGAACCAACATTGTATATTGTGTTTTTATTCTGCCTTTGTGTGCTTTACAAATATGCTGGCAGCTATATTATGTATATATAATATTTATAAGAAGTGTATTGTTTGTTTCGACAAGTACAATTAAGATATATTCTGATTTTAAATAAGTGCGAACACAGAGTCTTTCCCTTTAATTGAATATAAAATTAAAAATGACAGTGTGTTAATGAGCAGAAAGCTAATATTGTATTCTTAGTATTTCGTAACAGCGAACGTAAGTTTTGTTGAAACAGCTCAGTTTCTTATAAGGCTTGCCGTATATTATTTTAAACAATTATTTTGTCACATGCTGATCAAGCAAAAATAATGTTAATTTTATATGAGGTTGATGTAAGGGAGCCTAATTTATTTTTGTTATTTTAATTTACCATGAATTCTTTGAAAATAATTTCAAATTGAGGTTTGCCAGGAGCCCATGGTGGGACTATTCATCTTGTTCATGTGCATATCCTTTCTTCCTGGTAGGTATTTCTTTATCCCCTCAATAGAAAATTCAAGTTGAGAATAACCCAGTAGTAAGAAAAAACAAATACAAACCAAACAAGCAAAAATAAGTATGCGTTTATTATTACAATATGCAATCCCAAGATATGAATATCATCATCATCATCATCATCATCATCATCATCATCAACAGCAAGGATTAGACCTCTTGATCTGTTCCGTCTCAAAATTGTTCATGCCATCTCTTCAACACTTCTTTTTCCTTTAGGTGCATATTGAAGGACGACAATTTTACTTATCGTATGTTCTGGCATTCTCAGGACATGACCTTTCCAATTTTCTCGATGTTTGTTTTTTATATCTATAACTGACTCGATATGTGTTTTATATACTGTTGTTTTATTTGGAGAGATTTTCATACCATATTCATTAGCAATATGACTTAGTTTGTGAACTGCTATTTGAGTTTCATCTTCAGATTTTCCTATGATAAGCTGGTTGTCAGCAAAAAGTAACGTTGGGATCTCGACATTATTAATCTTAAAAACATCGTTTCAAGTTATCAACCATATTCTAATGATCACATCCATATACAAATAATTGTTCTATGTTTTTTAAATTACAGGTATTTTAATAGACGTTTCATTTGCAACAGTGACAGTACCAGGCTTTATAATTTACAACTCGGCCAAACATGGAAGTGAAGAATGAAGCAATCCAGGAACACAAAATTGTACTCACAATACAACCTGAAGCATAGTGCACCCTGAAGCAAAACCTGAAAGTAGGCTGAATAAACGCTCACAGGCTGTAACAGATATGTTGTTGAAGTGCACCAACTGCTTCACAATTGTTGCTACTTTCTTAGAAACGAACTAATTAAAATTGTGAAAAAATTGTGAGAGGAAGAGCAATATGATTTCAAGATAAGTTCAAGGAATACTACTTTTACAATTCGAATTGTCGATGATAAACATAATGAAAGTGAACCATCTCCTCGTTGTTCTGGCTTTTACGCTGGCTAATTGGGTATATGTGGAAATAGTGAAGGAAAACAGTACCCGCAAGAATAAAAAATTAAAAACCTGCTACGAAATCGGTAGCATCGGTGTAATGGCTCGAATTATAGTGAACCGTCACTGGTCCCGTTTCGACACATAAATAAGCGTAACTATACTTGAATTTTTGGCTATAATTGAACCATGGCCTGTTTATCAAGCTCATTCTTAGTTCTCTTGAAAGTAGTTCCTTTCTGGAAAAAGAATATATCGCCTCGAACCTAAATATATCATCACAAATTCAATGCTAGTATTGTTGACAAGGTAAACGAAAGATGTCTGCTGCTAGGCAGCCGAAGCAGTGCACGAAGATGAGCTTTTGTACTGATGACCTTATGTTTTGCAGTTGCGAGAACATCATGTCCTTCGTAGGTTGGCGATGTGCTGTGGTATTTGCTTGCTCGGTTTCTATCTGGTGACTGATGTTCCATGGGCAAATCTGTCGAGTTCTGCGTAGTTGCGTCTAGGAGATACAGCATGCATCCTCAGTGCAGCAACCTGGTATTATGAGTCTTTGAAGTAGGACAATGTTCAACAGTGCAGAAGCGTTGAAAGGATGTCAGACTGCATTCGATACTTAGAGTCGATGAACAATGCGGAGAAATCAGTATGGAGGAGCAAACTCTGAAGAAGAGATCTGAAAGAATTGCTGATGAAAAAATGCAAAGCAAACAATGTTGGCACGAAGCAAATAAAATAATGTCTCGGTTTGTGTTAATGTATTTTGCTATATAATAACAAAATAAAATTATGAGCATTATTTAATTGAGCATCATTGAATATAATTGAACCAAAAATCAGCAGTCTCGAAGATTCACTATAACTGAGTTGACAGTATTCCGAACCATGAATTCAAGTATTATGAACAGTTTGCTGAATAACTTTTGAAGCTTTCCAGAAAATCCAAAAGGCTTAGAGATATCTGCATACCATTCACAGCATGCAAACCGTCACTGAGCTGAAGTATTTTAATGAAAAATTGTGAAAAACTGAATTCAAACTCAACAAACAAGATCCGCACGAGCTTGTGTAGGGTGTATGATGCTAACAATGAAACAAGTCGGCCTGCGCTATCACAACAGTGAGCTTTTATGTTAATCTGTGTGTTTATATACAACAAGACTACTCAAGTCCCATAAATAAACAATTGCACACTCATTATTTATAAACTGTGTAAACAACAAAATATTTGAGTCTCTGCTCAATCAAACTTCCAATTGAATGTCTATTTCAATAATTGAACACAAAATCTTTTCATTATGCTATTTTGAGAGTATTTCAAATTCACTCACCACATTTTATATAAACATTATATTAATATTGTGAATGTTAAATCCCCAATGATATAACATAATTCGAGAACCACGTCTACAGCTCTCATTTATAGATACGAAAAAAATTGTTTGAATAATGGCAATCCCTCTCTAACACTCTTGTAGCGTCTGCTGTGTAGAATACTATAGTACCCTCTTGATGCAAGCCTTGTTTGTCAAATGAACTTACTCAAGGTAACATCATTTCGGCAATATGACTATCTGTAACATGATTCTCAGCATAGCTGTCATATTCGTAGTCATTGTCAGCAGACTCACTATAAAAAAGTGCATGAACATTGACAACTCATTGCCAGATATAAACCAGCTGGTAAATCATGCGCCGGACTGAAATGTCAAGTAAAAATGACACAACTGCTAACGATGGACTTGTTTTAGCTACTTGAACAAGCTTCCCTACCTGAACATGTTTTTCGGTCTGTTGAGCATAATTATTCGGTAAACATTCTCCGCTGCTCTCGAGCATTGATTCTGTTGTGAAGCATGATAGGAAAATGGCAAATGAAGCTGGCTGCTTGCTTTATTACAGAGGAGTAGTATTCTTGCAATTCTTTCAGAGGCTAACTGTTTGCTATTCATAATCCCAACATTGCCATAGGAAAGGATCACAAGCTCGAAAACCATATTACGAATGAGTAAATGATATGCAACCAGAGAAGAACTCGGCTCATTGTGAAAAAGGAGAACAATTTTCACGGATATCGTATCCATTCAGAAAATTGCTTATTTTCAGCAATATTTTATTTGTATAGTGTTATCTATTCTTAATTTTAAAATTAATTTTAGGCTTCATTAACAGAAGAATCGTACAACGGCGCTCATTATCGGGAAACAATTTAGTATGTTTCTCTATATTTTAAACTGTTTTGACTAATTTTCTATGGTGTTTTAGCCATAACTACAAGAAGCAGATCGGCGTTTATCTTAATTTTGGCTTCATGCGAATATTTTGCAGTCAGTACGTGTGTTACAGTATGCAATCTTGTACAAGAAAGTAATAAACAAACGTGTTACTTTCGGTTGACCCCAGAAATAGTGTGTCGGCGATTAAACACTTCGGCTTGCCGATGTCTGCGAGGCAGACACGATGACCTAAAACATCACCGAAATGATCGGCTAACTTTCTTTAAAATGTTTTAAACATGCTAAATAAGAAAAAATTGCATTTAAATCTGATAAAACAGGTCAGATGAACAACTCAGCTGTATGTTACTGGTAATCAAGGCTTCTTTCCTTTTGTTCAGAAATGAACTCGCGTTACTTTGTTTGAACTGGGCTGAAATCTCTGACTTCAGATGACCGAATCTGCCAGGCTCTTTAATGACAAACATCACGAGACGCTTAGTATACTCACAATGGTGACGATACATTTTCGGCTGAAAATCAAATGAGCTTTACTCGGAATTCTGTGAAGGCATATGTTAGCAACTCATAGAGCATTATTTGAAACAACACCATTAAAGTGATATTAAAATCAATGAAAATATCACAAAGGAAATGCTGTGAAGAAAGTGTGAAAAGGCAATGTCTTTTAGTTGATCGAAATTTGTAAAAATAGTCATTTCTTGTCTAACATAAGCAAGTCTGTAATAAAATATGTTGATCTAAAATGAGCAGAAAAAGTTACATTTGTTAAACTGCACTATTTCTAACTAATTAACAACAAAAGTTTTCAAGTATATCTAAATAATATTTTCGGAAATGCAGATGGTAACAAACTCTTGTACTGTGCTTCATTCATTATCTTCACTGTAATGTTTAAAATATATCTATATATTCTGGTAATAACCTGAGATCAATTTAAAAGTTTTGGGGAAGAAGAAAATGAAAAGATCCTGAAAATATTAAAGTTAAAAATAAAAGTGAAAACTGAGCAGAAACATACAAAAAATGAAGTCTGAGATTTCCATTGATCTAAGTTCAAATCCAAACTGACTGAGAAGAAAGAAGGCGAACAGAAGTATTGCGAAGGCAAACATCTTGAAGCGACTGAAGCCATTAAAAATCGAAAAATTTGAACCAACAATTACTAAATGTTAGTAATAATATTAATAATAATAATAATAATAATAATAATAGTGATAACATTAATATTAATAATAACAACTTTAACAATAATAATAACATGTAATGATGATGGCGATGACGATGACGATGACAATGATGATAGCGATGATAATTTTATTAGAAATTTAACAGAATTTATGAAACTATGTTTTTATTATGAACCTGCTAAAATTTTCGAAGCATTCCCTTGTGTCCATGCAGAAACGAAACAATGAAGATGAAAAGCATTTTGAAGAAGATGGCAGAAGACATGTTTGCAGAACTTTTAAGCTTCGCAGAATGACAAATTTCGTGGGTAACAGAAGGAGAAGGCTGAGCAGACTGCTGCCCCAGCTATGACAGTGAATATAAGAGAAGAAGAAGAAATGAAGATCATATTCATTATTTGAAAATGGTGATAAGGCCTGAATCGGTCTAGTTTTCATCAAAAAAGTTTTATCTCTGGTAAATATGATCACAGCAGTTATCTCTGTCTGCTGAAGAAGATTCTGTTATGTAGTGAGAAGAAAGTATTTTGTTTTCAATGAAACCCTTAATAGTCCCAGTGCCCCAGGCACCTACAGTTTCTTTGGTAGCTCTTATGTGCTTGTGTTCTAGTAAAAATTGCCAAAAGGCTGGAAGTTACTCACATGATATATACCGCTATAACTGGAAATATAGATTAGGCTTGTTTCTGAGAAATGAGTGATTAGAAAAGAAGACAAATAATCAGGAAGAGCGTAAAAGAGAACGAAAGTAACTGTTCAATGAAGACAAGGGCCAAAACAGTCTGGCGTCTCATTGGTAAGATGAGAGGTTTCGCATAAGCACAAACAATTTTCATAAGCATAATTTCATGCTCGTTGCCATTCATACAAGGCCTTGAAGAAAATCACGAAATGAAATACAGGACTGAAGATGCTGTCAGGGCTTGTGCGATATTCAAACTGAGCACAGTGAAATTTGAATTAAAACTTAAATTATTACGGTGTCGCGACAAGCAACAGAAACTGAGGAAAAAGTACTCTTGCATTCAATAAAGGAAGGAAGAACGCCGAGCAATTTTGAATGAGTGAAATTAATTAACCTTCTCTACATTCCACTAGCAACAATGTTTCTTCAAATATTTTGAATGCTTATTTATATTAGTATTGTCTAATTTTAATAACAGTAATTAAATAAGCGTATTTTGGCCAGTGAGCTAATAGTGATATTACTCGAATAAGAGGCAGTAATTGAATATTGTCAAATCTAATCGTGTCGATGAAATTCTGGAAAATCCATATCCTAGTATAAGCTTTACATAAATTATTTTATTACTAGTAACAAATATTATATCTTTCATTCATCACCATTAACAAAAGAAAAGCAGAATATCTGAAAGTCGCTAAACATTTTTATGAAGAAAACGAAAGAAATATAGACACAAATAGTAATTACAATTAATGTGCCATACACATGATATTGTATTTCACAAAACGAGTTCTTAACACTTTTACATAATCATCATTACAAATTAAAATTCACATAATATCAAAATGAATAATCTTTATTACTCATGAAATTTCTATTCGTACATTTCATAACAAACAAACACATAATGTTCTGGCAGGCTATATAATATTATTTGTTGACAACAAATACTACAAATATTTGTGTGAATAATATACAATTTGAGTACATGTAAACCTTAACATTTATAAGAAGAAAAGAACACATTTCTTAAGAGAAGAAGGAGCACTTTCTTTCTCTTTTATTGTGCATTAAAACAGGCTATAAAATGACAGTGACTTAACATCAAAAGCATAATAAGAAACGTGGCTAGTTATTTGTTTCATTTACCAACAAAAATATGATGATTGAAAGTATAGTGAAGAAATGTCCCAAAACAAAGTGAACTATCTCGGCATGAAATGTAACTTGACTAATTTAATGACATGAGTTGTGTCACTTCAATATTTTGAAGACAGGAAATCTACACTTTGAAATAGTAGTAAAGTTCTTTTGAATCATGACCACAGGTTCAAAATGATAAATGACTGTAGGCATTTAAAGCAATTTTTAAGAAAATAAACATTCAGACACACTTCTCTTGGTATGAATACTTCGAAGCCACTACCATTATATTAAGATTTTTAATATATCTGGTCAGAAGACAAATTCAAAATACTTTCATCAATATTGGCTATGCTATTTTGATTAATTAAATGCATTACAGAATCAGAAAATTACTTTTTAAAACTTTCATTAAATAATTGTCTAATGAATGGGGAAACATATGATTGCTGCAGTAAAAGTATTCTGCATAATTCTTTTGACTGTTGCTATTTATTAAAAATATTTTTGCAAACAAGTATCATTCAATCAGATTGCTTACAATAGTTGGTACTATGTATTTCTAAAGATCTTTAGACCAACATTAATGTGATAATAATTAAATGAAATAATGAAATGTGTTTCTATGTACAGGTGACAACAGTTCATAAGAACTACAAATTTCTTGGTTCAATACACCTTGTGAACTCTTGGGAAGTCAGCAATTCATTGGCATGGTCATCTTATTTCATTTGTATTAAAGAGGGATTCCTAAATAAATATATAAGGGCCCCCGACACAAGTCTTCTTACAGTGTACTGGTGTTGAAATGAAGAATAACAGAACATTATACTTTTTGCAGCTGCATTAATATGTCAATTCTATGAACATGAAATGAAGAAAAAGACTATATGACCTCTTTGGCATAATGTATTTGTCTGGGTAAAGCTGACATATTCTTTTCTTGTGTTGTTTTTTTAGACTGCAGTAAACGCTGCTAAGTCAGCTGCCATGAGCTTAACAGGCAACATTTCGTGTCAGTCGCATTACAATTGTATGCTTTAATTCCTTCGACACATTGTTCTGAATAATATTTCAGAGGAAAATACAGAAATTGCTCTTCCCATCAATTGTGTGCTGAAAACCATAATAAAGCTGAATAATAATCTAACGATAACGAATCTCTTGGGAGTATCAATATTAGTAACTTTTCATTCATTGTTTATTTGTCATTGAGAGATTGAGCATACAAAGATTGAGCTGCAAAATCAACTTTTATTTAATACATATGTTATGTTTAATTATTACAATACACACAACAAAATGCTGAACTCTTTCTTAATATCATTTCTACTTCTGAAGTTGAATCTGACTGCAAGTTAATAGTCCCCACAAACTCTTAATTTAATGATACTATCAAAACAGCAGTATACAATATGTAATCGAATTTTTCAGTGAGCCATATGAAAATGGTGAAGACTTTGCTGAAGATAAATTATGCTGTCTTTCGTGAAGTTGATACTGTGAAAACAATCTTGCTGCGAAAAACTTTCATCTGGGCAGATGCGTAAGGTTGTTTTGAATAGACAGTAATTCAGAATTTTGAACCGCAAAACTGTTTTTGAAAATAACAGTGAGATATGGAAATATTTACAAAAATCCCAAGTTTATTTAATATAAACATATGCAATAATACAATGAATAATAGTACGGTTATTTATTCATTGTATTACTATGTCTGTTCGTAGTATATTCGTGTGCGACACTTTATTGACCATGTGACCTCTTTCTGAATTCATTTCATTGTAACAAATACCATGTCCCGCATGGCCTTGCTTTACAACAACTGTATGTGTCGTCTTCATCTTACAATTAACACTTCTGCTATAGTATATTTCATCCAGATCTACAGGCTGTATATTGTGAAAGAACTCGTGAACACAAGAATCATAATTTTTGTAATGAAGTATGCTATTTCGCTGGTGAATTACAAAATTATCACTGCTAACATTCTTGCATTAAATTCTATCTTTCCCCTTTCCTTTCAGTTAAAATAAAACAATTAAAACATAAGTGTCCCAGTCAACCTATATTTAATACATCATTTTTGAAAATGTGTTTTCTAGATTCTTGAATATTTTTATAACAATTGAAATGATAATTTTAAAATTTGAAGAACTGCTAGAACAGTATAAACAGGTACAACATTGTGAACAATTATATTCTCTGGTATTCATGTAACAAGAAAGAATTCATCAGTTGATATTGTCGTAGTTGACGAACAGTGATTCAATTAGTTTCAATAGAGTGATATCGCAAAATAAATCTTTTGTGTGTAAATAAGATTTTCTAAGTGCACAACAGCAAATATTGTGTACAAGCAGGTACATTCTTTTATTAAAAGAATAAAGTATATATTTATTGCCCATTTAAACAGTGCTACCAGTAACAAATATTACAAATGTGGTAGCAAGAAGATGAACGGGTATTAGCGAACAGTATTTCGTTGTCAGACTAATAAGTATCGTAAAATACTTTTGGGCTCACTGCAAATGTCGTCTTTGATAAGGTGAACGATGCATTTGAATTGCAAAGAACTCTGTAATTTCGGACCAAAAGTCCGTGGTGCGCTCATGCCGATCCAGATTAGCGTGTTTCGATTGAAGTAACGAAGAAGGACGTTTTCGCCGCACTTGTCGACAATGTTTGGTCGGTACTGCGAATCGTGTTGTATTATCGACAAACAACCTTACATGCGATACATAGTTCTGGCGTCCCCCTCGATGTAACTACGAACGCCACGGTAACGTTGAATATAACTAAGTCTATAAGAAAAAGACTCAAATAACATGCGCGCGTGCTGCGAACAGCTAATGCTGTATTCTGTAATCACGATATCACATTCTCACAGGTGTCTCACTGATCTCCAACAAGACTAGTAAATATCACTGATCCCCTATGTTGAGCAGGTACTGACTTTATGCCTAAATGCGCCACTTACATCAATTTTCAGAACATTATAGCACTTCGGTGCCTAAACCGTCCTGCCTCATTGGAAGTGACTCGTGCTATAACCTCGAGTTTCATTGATCAGTGATCTCTGATCTCAAGCATTGTACTGTGTCTGTCGAGAGATATGAGCCGGCAATTCTTGCGATTGATTTTCTTTCGGTTCGACATGCATTTAATTATGATGTTCATGCGAAACATTTCCTCTGGTATGTACACGAGCTTCGGTATGCTGCTCATTTCTTCGCGATGCCTTCTTTCTCCTGAAGTCTTCTTTGAAGTTCTGAACGTGAAGCAGCATCGACAGCTTCTCAGACGACGATCGGACAGGCCTTTGCACCCGAGGTCCATTTTCGCCCGGTCATCTTATTCTTCCAAGTCTCGACTACTTCCAGATTCTGGAGGTGCTGAATCTCCAACGGCATCGAACAGCAACTCTTGTTGTTTTATTAACGCGCCACCGGAAGATCTTCGTCGTAACCGGCTTCGCATTCCCGTTGCTGGTGTCGTGATCGCGGCGAAATTCCATGCGGCGTGCGCTGCGTCGTATTACGCTCGAACGCGCATGTTCGCTGTAATTCGAAGCGGTATGTGCGCTGAAAATGATGACTCGTCAAATGCGCAGTGGGCTATGTGAGACGAACCTGATGATCGGAAAATGGCGAACTCTATGAACTGAACAGTTCGGATGACCTAAACCGCCGCCCAACGCCCGCTGCCCTCCCCGGCACCCTTTACCACCCAGCTTGCCGCTACCTCCCAACGCCCGCTGCCCTCCCAACGCACCCTCCCCAGCACCCGCTGCCCTCCCAACGCCTGCCCTCCCAACACCCGCTGCCTCTCCCGCTACCTCTCCAACACCCGCCTCCCTCTCAACGCACGGCACCGCTGACACCCATGCCCTCCCAACTACGCACCGCTGCCCTCCCCGGCGCCAACACCCTCCCGACGCCGCTGCCTCGACGTCCGCTACCCTCGACGCCAGCTGCCTCCTGACCTCCGCTGCCTCCCCCGCGCCGCAGCATGCGATGTGCATCCCTGACGCCGCTGCTGACATGGCATCTGACATGTGCCTCTGACCTTGCTGCCTCCCTGACATGGCTGCCATTCTGACGCGGCGCTACGACGCCATGCCGCTACTGACGCCATGCTCTGACGCCGCTGCTCACGACGTCCGTGCCCTCCCGACGTCCGGCTGCCCTCCTGACGCCCGGCTTGCCTCGACGCGCTGCCTCTGACCGGCTGCCGCTCGGCGCCAGCTACGGCACCCGCACCTCCTGACCCGCTGCCTCTGACGCCGCCTGACCGCCCGCTGCCTGACGCCGCTGCTCCCAGCAGCTACCTGCGACACGCTGCCTCTGACGCTCTCCCGGCCGCGCTACTCTGGCGCCGCCTGCCCAACGCCGCCCAACACCGCTACCCTCAACGCGCCCAGAAACACTAAACAATGGAATGAATGGCTCCCTTGACCGCAGGCCAAAGCCCAAGTGCGCGTGCTCACCTGAGCGCAGGCGAGAACACTGGGCTGCCGTAGAGGCGCGTGCTGTAGCCCGAGTCGTTGTGCAGGTCGGGCGGCGCGTCCTGCGACGGCGGCGACGGGCTGTACACACCGGCCCGCGACCGGAAGGGCAGCGCCTGCGCACACGCACTCCGCTCAGCCGGCGAGGTCAACAGGCTCTAGGGCGAGGAGAGGGTGGAAGAGGAACTTAAAAGCATGAAATATGGTACACGATAAGTAAAAAAATGAGCCAGAGAGAGGGAGGGAGAAAGAAAGAGAGAGGGGGGGAGAAGAAGGAGAGAGAGGAGGAGAAAGAAAGAGAGAGGAGAGAGGAGGGAGGGGAGAAGAAAGAAAGAGAGAGGAGGGGAGAAAGAGAGAGAGGGAGGGGAGAAATAAAGAGAGAGAGGGGGAGGGAGAAAGAAAGAGAGAGAGGGAGGGAGAAAGAAAGAGATAAAGGGAGGGAGAAAGGAAGAGATAGAGGGAGGGAAAAATAAAGAGAGGGGAGGGAAAAAGAAAGAGAGAGAGGGAGGGAAAAATAAAGAGAGAGAGAGAGAGGAGAAGGAAAGGATTTGGGAGGGAGAAAGAAAGAGGAGGGAGGGAGCGAGAGGGAGAGAAAGGGAAGAAAAAAGAAATATGGGATATGGTGAGAGAACTATGGAGGGAAATAAAGATAAATCAAGAAAAAGAGAGAAGTGAACAAATAAAGAAATCCAACAGAAAGTTTAAAGAGACGAAAATGATGGCAGAAGAAAGAAGTATTAACATTACAAAAACAAAGTGAAGAAAAGAAAGCAAGAAAGAGAAATAAAAAGGAAAGGAGAAGAAAAGGTAGGAAAGAGGAAGGAAGGGAAAGGAAGGAAAGAGAAAGGAAGGAAGAAAGAAGGAAAGGAAGAAAGGAAGAAAGAAGTAAAGGAAAAAATGAAGAAAGTGAAGAGTGAGAGAAGCTAGGAGACAAGAGAGGAGGGAGACAGGGAAATGAGTGAGAGAGAAAAGGGAGAGACAGGAGGAGGAAGACGAATAGGAGAGATAATGGGCGAGACAAGGAAAGAAAAAACGGTGTAGGGAGAGAGAGAGAAAGAGAGGAAGAGATGGAAAGAGAGGTAAAGGAGATAAACGAAGAAAGGAGGCAGAAAAAACATTGGGTTTAGCCGCAACATGAAACTTCCCAGCCTACCTGCAGCCGCCGGTCCTCCCCGTGCCAGGCGACGTTCTCGTAGTCGGGGCCGCCGCCTCCGCCGCCCGCGCCGTCCGCGTGGCCGTGGCCGCCCGGCGCGTCGTCTCGCCCTCGCTGGACTCAGGCGTCGTCGTCGCCCGCCAGCCGCCCCCGCACCTCGCCGCCCGCGCCGCCACCGCCGCCGCCCGCCGCCACGCCTGCGAACTCAGCTGCGCCCCCCACGCCGTCATCAACAATGAATTCATATTCCATTCAATTCGATTAGATTCCATTCTATTTTTATTTTTATTTATTTTACGTAAAAAAACATTAAAAACTGCGTATGACGTGCTATGGGGAAAAGTGAATTGTGTGCACATTTTCAAAATTCTGTGATCCCTACACTAAGCCATATACTACTTAAATTTTAGAAAAAAAGGCAATAAATTTTGGCTCTTATCCATATTTGTCCTTCGGAATAATACTTCCTGCCGCGACAACATGGAAACGATAATTTGAATAATTGTATTTCCCACTGAATTCTAGAAGACGTGCACAGAAAATGAAGTTACATTTATGATTCGATTCAATGATTTTACGTGGCGAGTCTCTGGCCATTTGTCCTGCTCTTCCGTCGGACCACGCGAATTTCGCAACGCTCCTTCCACCATCTAGCTAAGAAAAAGGGCGACGAAAAAGGCAATTCTTTCACGCTTCTTTTAGGCTTGAGGATATTTTAAATGCAGTATATCTACAACATGGGACAGCCGGCTTTACTTCCTGCGTACAAATGATTTTCCTCCTTAAGAGTCCACGACTTCGATCTGTTTGAACAGTCAAACAGAAACGCCGTTTACCTTGAAGCTACGCGAACCCTCACAACCAATAATCTCAAGGGAGGGAGGGGTGCATTGATCCTTACGATTCGACCACAACCTTTACAACCAACATAGTGATTGGTAGGTATGCCTGTGTATATCTTCACTAAGTTTTTAATCAGTGCCATTCCTTTCCGTGCTTCAACATTTTAAATTCCACATAGAATAATATCGCAATTGCGTACGTAATTATTTGAAAGAAATTCAATGTTGGTGAAAAAGACGTCGTCATATTTACTTGCATAAGTTGAAATCTTACGAATAAGCCATCAAATTGAATCTCTGGGTTTGAATATGTTCCACGTAGGTTTGTTTATTTACTGATGCAAACATTTCCGTTTACGCGTCAAATAATTAATACTATGAACGGATAAAGACCTACCTCGTCTTTTAAGTGGTTGATTGGTTGACACGGATATCCCAAAATACACATTCCAACTTAATTAAGTTTTGAATTCAATGTAATTTAACATATTTATCCAATGACCTTAGAGAAGAGTTAAAAATTTTTGACCCCGACGTGATTCGAACACGCAACCTTCTGATCTGGAGTCAGACGCGCTACCATTGCGCCACGGAGTCACTGTATCCATTACCACGATAATATAACAATTAAGTTCATTTACCTGTCACCTTTAAAATCTAACCTCTCTGCCATTTTAAAGTAATGTCACGATGTTTGGAATGCTCTTTTTTGTAAAACAGAAAATATGTTAGTCATTCTGCACACCGACCAAATCTTAGAATATCAACTTGGCATACATTGTTCGCAAATGTTGCTATCGCATTTTGATGTAAGATAGAGCTATTTTGCTACAAGGCTAGATTTCTTTACATTTTTTCTCATTTCATAAGAGGGACAAGTATCATTCTTAAAATGGTATCACACAAATAATTTTCTTAAATGTTTTTATTATAAAATATAAGTTACTTTAGATGCTGTTCAGATAAAAAACATAACACAAATGATTTTAGTCAATTTTTATCAAATCAGAATGTTATGTAACAGTTAAAAAACACTAATAACAATGAGCTGACATAAATATTGTCAAGGTATTTATTGTGACGAAACGTACTTTATTTAATTGTTGGAAAAATTTGATCGTGTACATGCAGAAATTCATTTAGCGCCATTTTGGCTTAGAGGTTGATATCACTGTCAATATCATGGCCACCTTTGTATTTCATCCGGCTTCGCTTTATTATACAAATTCCATTCCGATATGCTAATACGATTAGTATGGGCAACTCAATATCCCATAAGTATGTCTGCGATTAATAATAATAATAATAATAATAATAATAATAATAATAAATTATTCTTTGGTAGCAAAGCTCATGCTGTTGGGCCTCTTCTTTCACCTAATCATTAGATTGGGAGTTGGGAGATTAGTGATTAGAATTTAGTTCTCTTGCTATTTATCGTTTACTAACCTTAAGTCGACATTACAGATATTTGCCGAATTTAATTGCAGAAGATGTGCGACGACTGATAAAAGGATTCAATATGTATAGATATTTGGACAGCTGTCTCAAGAATAATAAAATTCGCTATCTACATCAGACTGCAACACGACACGAGAATTATCTATATCTGTATTTATATTTGATGCTGTACGAATATACTTAATTTCATATTAAATAATGGCATAAATTCAGCGCTTTGATTCATATTCTCATTAAAACGCGAGTACCTTTGGATCAACATATCATAATGTGAAATTAATAAACTGTAGTAACACATGTTCCTTTTTATTTAATTCCTATCTAAGCTCACACTATCACAGCTGGAGAAGATGCTCGCTCTCCCAATTTGCCAACGTCAGCAGTAGTTCTTACTTCAATCGCTCGGCGATCTCTCTGAATGAGTCATTTAGAAAAATCAAATACGGCGAGATTTATGGACAGAAATACGTGCGCGCGTGGAACTTCATCTAGATTCTCATCTGTACTTTTTCCGGAAATAATGTGGCGTGTACTCTTGGTTCCAGGCGCAACACGCTTCGTAACTAAGTTTGTGGGAATTATATTCTGATAGCGTTGGTTATGTAATTTATGACGCTTCCTATACTTCCATCTAAAGTCACGAAAACTTAAATGATGCCAATAAAGCATAGGAAAATACTGGACAAAACAGCTTAAAGAACTCCTCGTCCACCATTCCGCTCAACTGACAACCATCCACTCTGCTCAACTGACAACCATCCACTCTGCCCAACTGACACCCATCCACTCTGCTCCAGCACAACCCATCCCTCTGCTCAACTGACAGCCACATCCAGCACCCCCAACTGACAACCATCCACTCTGCTCAACTGACCATCGCTCTGCTCGACAGAAACCATCCTCTGCTCGACAGAAAACCATGCCTCTGCTCGACAGAAAACCCATCCTCTGCTCGACAGAAAACCATCCCACTCTGCTCGACGAAGACCATCACTCTGCTCTGACAGAAAACCATCCCTCTGCTCGACGGCCATCCTCTGCTCGAAAGAGAAAACCATCCACTCTGCTCGACAGAAAACCATCACTCTGCTCCGACGAAAACCATCCACTCTGCTCGACAGAAAACCATCCCTCTGCTCGACAGAAAGCCATCACTCTGCTCGACAGAAAACCATCCACTCTGCTCGACAGAAAACCATCCACTCTGCTCGACAGAAAACCATCCACTCTGCTCGACAGAAAACCATCCACTCTGCTCGACAGAAAACCATCCACTCTGCTCGACAGAAAACCATCCACTCTGCTCGACGAAAGCCATCCTCTACTCGACAGAAAACCATCCACTCTGCTCGACAGAAACCATCACTCACTCCACACAACAGTCAAGCAACCTCTACGCTCCTTTTAACACTCTTTGGCTCACCTGTTGCGGTTGGACGCGCTCTGGAACTGCGCCACCATCATAAATGGACGGAGCGTCGCTTGGGCTGCTCCCGCGCCCACTCGCCCGCCGCCGCCACCGCCGCGCCCCCGCGCCGTCACCCCGGGCTCCACGCGTCGTCCTGGGCGAGCGCGGGCTGGGCGCGGGGGCAGGGCCAGCCGTGGAGCGCGCGGGCGCGGCGCGGTGACGATGGCGTGGCGGTGATAACGAGCGTTGCGATGAGACGACATCGCCCGCAGAACGTCAAGCTGCAGTCCAGCGCACCGGTGAGGTCAGCTCTGACACTGGCCCCCTCAGCACCCCATTCTTGCTTTGTCTATTCGTGCCAGTAGCGCCAATATGAACAATGGGGGCTAGACGCCATCATTATGATGTCGTTGATTTCTGTATCGACATTTCTTTACTATATTACAATAGGCCTTGAATAGCTAATATAATTATTTGCTTTCTCTGAAAACAATAGCAACAACCAATAACAAAGCGCTTCCATAGGCAGTCAGCAGTTCAAGTGATCTGCTCAAAGGATACATTTTATGTGGTTATTTCTTCTAAAAAATTGTTCGTATAATTAGAACTGGATTACGTTTCTTCGTTCGGTTAGTGATTCGTTCATTAGTTGCAAAAACGTGGAACAGCAATGCAATACAGTAGCGAACTTGGTATTATTAGGATGGTGAATGATTTCAGAGTGTATACAGGCATTCATTTATCTGATATTAACCGACATGCTAAAAAATGCTGGCGTATGTTGAATTTTCCAAATGAATTATATTACCAGGAATAATAATTATAAACATTTTATCCCCATTTTTTAAAAACATTTCAAGGTAATTGGGGGAAGAAATATTGAGAAATGTAATATGCAAGTAACGATCACAATATAAACACGAAACAAGAAATGCACAAAGTTGGATGGAGACACTTCTTAATGGTCAACAATATATTACTGTAGTACCTTCGAATGATAACATTTACCTATTCTCCTGTGCGCCCCTGGCGGCGGCGCAGCTAACTATTGGGTTTGACATAATCTAACATTTTTTCATTTTTCTAAAAATTGAAATACATTTTTTAAAATTTCTTTTGATATATTTTTAATGTATCTATTTTATTTTCATTATATAACCTGCTTACCCTTTTTGTATACATTAATTTCAAATGTTGATTAATTTATATTATATTGTTCCTACTTTTTAGAGTTTGTATTTAATTTTGTATTTTATTATATCAATTCCTCGACTGCAATAAAGGTCAAAACCGTCGAAGTCTGAATAAATCTAAATTGACAAGAGACTTCAATTATTTCATCGTATAACTGTTTTCACCAATGTTGAAAAGCACGTCTTTTGGTCACTGGAGTCCCTGGATACAGAGAGTAGTGCATTTCTTTGCACCACCGGTGCCGCCATTTCATATCCAGTTGAACTAAGCGGTATTGTGGGTACGTTAGGAACCACCACTCTACCAAAAACCAATGGTAATTTACTCGAAACTTCTAATAATGCGTCCGATTGCTCTCGTTTCTTCTTAACTTCTGAATGCTGCCTGGCGGGGCTATCCAGTGAAAGGATATCAAATGTCGTCGGCCGCTCGGATTGCGCTACTATTTGTATATAGAATAAATGCGTTAGAGGTCTAGATACGAGTAGCGCAACCTGAACGCCTGCATATTTAATATCTATCGCTGCAGTGCCCCGGTGACAGCATTCACGTTGAGGGAGAAATGAAAGCAATCGGACGCATTATGAGGAATTTATAGTATGTATCATTGGATTTAATGGTGCTAGTTCCCAACATCCACAATGCCCTTAGCTGAATATAAAATAGCAGCCATACCACTTAGTTCAACTGGATGCCAAATGGCACCGGTGAAACGAGATACGCTACATTCTGTATCAGGGACTCTAAATGCCTGAGTCTAGATATAGAGACCGCCAGGAAACATTCCAGGAGTTGAAGACAAACATTAACAATAGAGGAATTATGGAAGTTTCAGTATATTATGTTGCTGGTTTTGTAGGGTGCTTTTCCACAATACCGCTTAGTTCAACTGGATGTAAAATGGCGGCACCGGTGGCGCAAAGGAATGCGCTACTCTCTGTATCCAGGGACTCTAAAGACTAGAGACCCTAGATACAGAGACCGCCGAGCAGTCAGGAGTTTAGGACATACGATAACAATCGAAGGCATTATGGAATTTCGAGTATATTATCATTGGTTTTTTGAAGTCAGGGTGCTTTTCCACAATGCGCTTAGTTCAACTGGACATAAAATGGCGGCACCAGTGGCGCAGGGATACGCTATACCATGTCAGAGGACTCTGGTACCACCTAGGTCCCTAGATATCAGAACCGCCAGGCAACGTTCAGGAGTTGAAGACAAACGATAACAATAGAAGATTATGGAAGTTTCCAGTATATTATCATTTAGTTTTTGGTAGGGTGCTTTTCCACAATACCGCTTTAGTTCAACTAGTTCGATGGCGGCACCGGTGGCGCAGAGATGCGCTACTTTCTGTATCGGGGACTCTAAATGCCACCTAAGTCCTAGATATAGAACCGCCAGGCAGCATTCAGGAGTTAGAAGACCAAGACGATAACAATAGGAAGGAATTATGGAAGTTTCCCAGTATATTATCATTTAGTTTTTGTAGGGTGCTTTTCCACAATGCCGCTTGGATTCAGCTGAATGCAGTAGCGGCACCAGTGCAAAGGGAATGCTACTTTCTGTATCCGGGGACTCCGTGCCACCTAAGTCCTAGATGTGGGATGTCAGGCAACGATCCCAGGAGTTGGGGACAAAGAGGAACAATCGCAGGAATTATGGAGAGTTTCCAGTATATTATCATTGGTTTTGGGTAGATCGGTGGTTTCCGACTCACCCACAATACCGCGCAGTTCAGCCGGTTATAAAATGGCAGAATCGGCGCTGCCAAAGGAATGCGCTACTCTGTATCAGGGATAAATGCCACCTAGAGTCCCTGAATGTAGAGACTAGCAAGGCAACGATCAGGGGACAGAACAAACGATAACAATGGGGAAGGAATTATGGAAGTTTCAGTATATTATCATTGGTTTTTGGTGGTGCTTTCCACAATACCGCAGTTCAACTGGACATAAATGGCGCACCGGTGGCGCAAGATACGCTACTTTCTGTATCCAGGAACTCTAAATGCCACCTAGAGTCCCTAGATGTAGAGACCGCCAGGCAGCATTCAGGAGTTGAGGACAAATGATAACAATGGAAGGTATTATGGAAGTTTCAGTATATTATCATTGGTTTTTGGTAGGTGCTTTCCACAATACCGCTCAGTTCAACTGGATATAAAATGGCGGCACCGGTGGCGCAAAGGAATGCGCTACTCTCTGTATCCAGGGATAAATGCCACCTAGAATCCTAGATGCTAGAGACCATGAGCAGCATTCAGAGATTGAAGACAAACGATAACGAATCAGAAGGAATTGAGTTTCCAGTATATTATCATTGGTTTTTGGTAGGGTGCTTTTCCACAACACCGCTTAATTCAACTGGATATAAAATGGCGGCACTGGTGGCGCAAAGGAATGCGCTACTCTCTGTAACCAGTAGCGCAACCCGAACAGCCGCCGCCATTTAATGTCCTATCACTTAAATGCCCCGCCTGGCAGCATTCAGAAGTTCAGGAGAAACGATAGCAATCGGTCGCATTATGAGGAATTTCGAGTATATTATCATTGGATTTTGGTAGATTGCTGGTTCCTAACTTATCCACAATAACGCTTAGTTCAACTGGATGTAAAATGGCGGCACCGGTGGCGCAAAGAAATGCGCTACTCTCTGTATCCAGGGACTCTAAATGCCACCTAGAGTCCCTAGATATAGAGACCGCCAGGCAGCATTCAGGAGTTGAAGACAAACGACAACAATCGAAGGAATTATGAAGAGTTCCCAGTATATTATCATTGGTTTTGGAATATTGGTGGTACTTATCCACAATACCGTTTTTTTCAACTGGATATAAAATGCGTGGCACCGGTGGCGCAAAGAGATACGATACTTTGGGACTGCGTTTGGGCGGCAAAGCCATCTGGAGCGCGCTGCCTACCTGCGCTTTGCAGGGCGTCAGGTCGCGGCGGGCCGTCGAGGGCGGGCGCCGAGGGCCGATCGCGGCGCCGGCGGCCGCTCAGCAGCGCGTCGCAGCTGCGCTGCGGCTCGCGCCGCCCCCGCAGTCGCCTCCGCGCGGCTCCGCTCGCCAGCGCATGCGCACCACACGCTGCGTCAGGCTGCAGCCCTCCACCCACGGTGGGCGATTTTCCTAAGGATGACCAAAGTGACAGTTCGCTCAACAAGTGAACATCACATGGAATTCAGAAGTATCCCTCCACCGCAACAGCTGTTCAGCTACGCCCCTTCGTAGCTGCTAATGACACCAAGAAACATCTCTATGAAGTCTAAAGTTTCATAGAGTATATGCACGTACGTTGAGTCCAGGAAATATTTAAATTTAATTACGTATGTGGAAGATTTCTTAACATGCTCTCACAATCAATGAAAAGACACCACGAATGTAAATAGAAAAATGATTTTTAAGCCGGAAACATATTGCACCAGTACGCCTCTCGCATTCCAAGTCTCAGTTTTAAAATAAACAAAATATTTATCACACAAGAGAAGATTCAATGTATTACATAAAGAAAAATAAATTTTTACAGAAGGCATTACATTACTTCCTAATTTCAATTATTACTCATGGCGCTATATTTTTGTCGGACGAGGACACCACAAAGAAGTGTCAGAGCCATTTACAGAGTTAGCCAACGAAACGAACAGAATGCGGGAAGAGTCTAATGGGCTCCAAGGCACAACGACCTGAACCTTCAGTTATGTTGTCAGCACTAGCTGTCACTTTGGCTCATCCTCAGGAAAATCGTTCTATAGAAAGTCATGGGTCAGGTATCAGGGACTTTTAGCACCACGCGTAAGGTAGCGACTTTATGCACTAACAGCCACGTGACGGGCCTTGAAGTCATAACGTCTTACCTTAGGCCTAAGGTACGACTTTACTTATTCCTTCTAAATATGACGCTATGCAGTCTCTACGGTCACCTTACAAGCGGCAAAGTGGCCGCCTAAAAACAGGAAACGTTGGGGATTTTTCCATCTCTGACAAACCGTTTCTCGTATGTGAGGCAGATACAATTATTCCTTACTAACTCCACAACGCTGGCAAGAATTAACAGGAAATATTAGAGAAGTGATAAGCAAAGAAAATATTTCCCACGTTCTCAAGAACAGTCGATTCAAAATCCCTTAGTGAATACTCATCACAGAGGGCAACAAAATCTCTAAAACTCCGAACACAATGTACATTTATTACACTCTTGTCTTGTATGGTGGTTAAAAAGTCTCATCGCTAGCCTAGACTCTGATATATTATGCAAATTCTTTATTCAACGCTTGAAATGTTTCTTTTGTTTCAATGCATAACGCAATGTCGCAATTACTAAAACTCTTCTGAACGTTGTGACTATCGACTTTATACGGTCATAATGAACGTGATCATTAGAGTTTACTCCTTACGCCAGGCGCTAAGACTCCCTAGTATCTAGGGCGAGCTTGTCTCGACAGAAGCTCGCAATACCCTGTCCACCTGCCAGCGATTCGCAGAAATACCTACCTCTCCAGAGTGCACTCGCCGCGCCCTCTCGCGATTACCTCTTACATGCCTGTCCACTGGAGAGCAGTAGGCTCGGCGACGCGAGATTAAGAAAGAAGCAAAAAAGAAGAAATAAAAGAGGTCATCTTCGTCAACATATCAGCTTTATTAAGATAGCCGGCTTTCGACGGCTTTGCCGTCATCGTCAGTCTCGCTGCTGTCGGCAAAAGTCGAGCGACTGTACGACTGTCTTTTATTTCTTCTTATAAGAACGTCAACAACACCAAATCAGAATTCCCACAATTCATGGAAGCAAAACAGACAGCGACGGTGACTTTCGTTACTTAATACGCTTCTTTGCAAAGGAAGAAATGTACATGGGTGAGAAAGTGGATTGATCGTCGACCACAGATGAGTGATTGCTCGACACTTGTCAAACTATTTGAAATAGAGGATGCGCTACATTTTAGATAAATTTTAAGCAACGCACGTAGATTAACCTAACCTTAAAACTTCAAGATCACGCACAATAGTTTCCATTAGAAGGCTACTTTTTTTTACACCTTTTACTTGAATATCAAATATAAATAAACACAACAGGCGTACTTTGCTTACGTGGTTCCGGAAATTGTGAATTTTCTTTATACTCGAATACTCTACTTTCTTTATTCTTGAATAGGTAGTACGTATATAAGGAGTAATTTACGTTCGTTTTTTTTTCGTGTTTCCGGGCGCGTCAACTGCTTTGGTCATTAGTCCCCGTTAGTTGTCGTGCATGTTTTCTTGGAGATGGCGATTATCTTCCCTTGCTGGATGGTGAGATCCGGCGGGGGCCCTATCGTCGGCTTTGGGGGTTTTCCCCCTAACCGGGGCTCCCCCCGGGGGCCCCCCAGCGGGACAACTCAAAACTTACGACCGGTCCCCCGGAATATGTGTGTAGTGCATGTTGGTAAGGTGTTTAAGGGGGGGGATGGACAAAAAAGGAAGGGAGACCGCGCGGGGCCCGGGCTCTTTTTAGGGTACTGCTACGGCATTCGCCTGGTGTTGATCGGAGACAAAACTCCCTCAAAGCAGCCGGCCGCTAGAATTCTCCCCCAGACAACGACAAATTCGACCTGGCTGAAAGCTAGTGTCGAAACTCCTGCCGCCGTCGGACTCAGACCTGGACCTCCCGGTCGGGGGCTGCCTGTTTGGCCGTCTGTGAACAACACTAGCGCCTTTTTCCCAAAACGTCTGTCTGTCCGGCCGTTTCTGCCTGTTTGGCCGTCTGTGAACAACACTAGCGCCTAAACTATTCGTACGATTTTCCCAAACAATATTCCCCAGTCGATCTGGCCCGACTCAAAGCTCTGCGAAAAACGTTCTTTAAATTTTGGAGATACTTTACATTAGAAAACCCTCTAACATTTCTTCAAAGATCGCTCCAATTTGATTCTTTAAATTTCCTGCAAGATTAAGTGAAATAGTACTAGAGTGTATTGTGGCCATTTTCTAGCATCTCTAGTTTACTTCTTCATATGGTACATTCCATTTCTAGTGCAATTTTCTGCTCGTAGCAGCCATGTCGAGCAACAAACACCGAAAGTCTGCGGACGCTCATAAGCACTTCCAGCATGTTTCGAATGCTGAGGCAAGTCGTAATTATTATTATTTTTATTTTTTTATTATTATTATTATTATTATTATTATTATATTATTATTATTATTATTATTATTATTATTATTATTATCATCATTATTATCATCAAAAACTCCTACGATTTCTCAGCTATTTTTTTTCTAGAAAAGTTCACCTTCCCCCCGGGTTTTTTTGGGACAGGTTCAAAATCTGAAAAAACTTCATCTAATATTGGGGCTTAATATTGGACACCACATTTTTTGCAAACACCATATCGGAAAATTTTTTTTCAAGATCGTTTTTGGGGGTTTAAGTTCTATTAAATTTTTAAAAAAGTTTTTTCTGACCAGGCCTTCCCCCGATATCACGATGGGTATCTTTTGGTGGGATTTAATTTCCAAACATGTTCTTTTTTTATTAAAAACCCTCGTCTCAGGATGTATTTTTTCTCCAAAAACCCTCCCCAGGAACGTCTGTCTACATCATCTCGAAACAAGTTTTGGGTATCTTCCGTGTATTTCTTCTTGTTTTCCCTTCATTGGTTCGACTGGGGTACAGATGTTTAAATCATAATTTCGTTCATGGATGTTCAACGGGGTGAAGCCGCGGTCCTTTAACAGTTAATTTCATTAATATGTCGGTGGGTTTAATGGGGCCTGTCGCTTTTTTCCTCTTGTCTCAGGCAAAGTGATTTTATATTCACCAACCCTCTGACTCCCTTTGTTCAAAATAGATATAATCTTTTTCTGAGGGTTTGGATGAAGACAGCGGACATAGCAGCCTTCTCGTTGATCTTCCAGCTCCTCCAGGTCAGATGGCCCCTAACAATCCAAAAAGGGTTAGGACCCAAGCCCGGGGGTTAATAGCGAAAATTTTTTTTTTTTTTATTTTTATTTTACTTATTCACGATTATTCCCATTTTAAAAAGCGTTTGAAAGTTCCTTTTTGATGATTGTTTTGTTTTTTCTGGGCCCCTATTTTCTTCATTGTTTCTGTTTTTTTTTTCCTCTCTGCCATTTACATCCGGGCCCCTTCTTCTTTCAGTTTTAAATGTATGTTTTTTATGGTGTTCTGAATTCTTTTCTATTTTTTTGCATCATTTATTGTAACGTGCTTGTCTGAGATGTCCCCGACTTCTTTAATCCCCTTTTTTTTTCCTTGCGAGTTGATAATGAAATCCGTTTTTAAATTCTTTTTCATTCATCCTGTAAATATGTCGTAAAAATGCATTCTTCTTTTTTTGAATTTTCCGTAATCTTATCATGTGCTTATAAATTTCTAATGTGGGCCTTTTCATCCAAATCCCCTTTCTTTCCGGTCCAAAAATTTTCTGAGAATTTTCCTTTCTTGTTTTTCTATTTCTTTTTTTTTGATTGACCATCGATTTGTTCGTTTTTGGGGGTATAGTCCCCAGGAATACGACAGTGTTATAATCAATTTTGCGTTAATGGATATGGCTTTTGTTGTAATAGTTCATTTAGTTTGTATGAGTTTTTGTGTTTTTTTTTTTTTTTTTTTTTTTTTTATGCCCACTGGGAGTAGTTAAGAGGGAACCCTCCCCGGGGAATCCGCCACTCTCCGTTGCCTACCCCAAATTGGTCCATTGGCATAACACTCTCCACCCAAATTTGTAGCGTTGTCTCAAATGACCCCCTAAAGGGTTCAATAGGCTGAATACCATCATTATGGGATCACTTAAAAGCGGGGAAGCTTCCGACTGGACGGGCCCGAGCTGATGAAATTAGCCGGCGAAGTAAAAAACCCAGTTTGCATGGGCAGACCGGGGGTCCCCGGGGCCCCGAAATCAAAAGGCTCGATGATGAGACTTCTGGGAAAATATTAATAAAAATTGAAAAAAAAAGGGGTTCTAGGGAAATTTTATCGTAATTTTATAAGTCGCGATACAGTATCTGATATTTTATAAAATGTTCAATTTATTTTTACCTTAAAGTAAACTATAAATAGCCATTACTTACAAAATAGGACTCTAAATATTTTAATAATATTTTTGTAAAAATTTTGCATATTAAACAGATATTTGGGGTTTATTTTCATTGATTTGACTGAATTTCTGGAATTAAATAACTAATGTTTTGTAATCTTTCACATTTTTTAAATTTTTCCCCGGTGGGAAGGCTGTTTCAATATTGCCCTGCCCCAAAATTGTTTAAAAATCCGGCACTCCCTCATACCGACATGGATGATTGAGGTGACTAAGATCGTGACCGACTCTACGCTTGATTCAGGGGTCGTGGGGTCAGTCCACCTTAGGATGGGTTTTTTGGCCTGTTTTCATGTATGTGTTGTCCAGACCCCCACGTGCTTCTGACCCCAGATCACAGGAGGCCCGGGGGTTTTTGTCAGGGTAGGCGAAATGCGTTCAATCGGGACGTAAAGGAGTAAGGTTGTAGGCTAGCTAAAAGCCCTAAGAAAAATTCCCTTTTACAGCCCCTGCCACAATCGACCCCCACCCCCAAAAGTTTTAAAAATGAAGGGGGCAAACGACATATGGTTTGAACACGGCTTTCAGTTGCTTTGTTTAATCCCTTTAAAAGAATATTATTTTAATTTGTACTTTTTTTGAAGATTTTTTTAATAGAAGATAGATTTGAAATTTCTTCAAGATCCCCAAGAAGAAAGTCGGGAATACAATCAATATTAGTACAGGTGTGAAGAATTAGTAGAGATTAATTGGCATGAGACATAAAAGTATTAGAACTAACGGCGGGGCAGGTACCCTCGATTTTTGATAATAGAAATTTATTTTATTTACATCGTAGGATTTATTCTATAAAATTTTCTGCATGAAATACTTTGAAGTTATCCATCTCTGAGATTCAAAGTTGTGTTAATCGTGGATAAACATGAAAGCTTTGCAATCAACATGGACTCGCTATGCGACTCATCAACTGGAGACTTCGTTTGAATCACGCAACAATTGGGGCACGATATGCAGTATGATGGAAAACCTTATTTCTTGTTATATTCTTTTACGTTCGTTTTTACTTTCTCCTATACGACGTATTATACTGAGTAATATACGTAGTATATAGAAGGCATGTAACTCGGTTTCAAGAAATACACTTTTTGGATTCCCCTTACGGGAAAAGTGTATTTTTAAACATCCATCCACCCCCGTCTGTCATTTGCGCCTAAACCATACATAGAATTTTTCAAATGGATATTCTTCGGTCGTTTGGCTCGAGTCAAGCAATTGATATAGCGTGGATCCCATTTTACTAACTCTGAATTTTTTGAAAACTGCAAATGTCTCCTCTTGACGTCTTCCTACAAGTACAAAATTGAAGATCAGATATGTTTCCTTTAAATAAATTGTTCTCCATATTTAGTTCTTTCAATAAGGTCAAGTACATTTTTTTGAACATTTGCGTAGTTTCACGCAGTATTGCGTGCAATATGGGCAAATTAAAAAATAACAAAACAGATTTTTTCAACATAAATTTCTTTAAAAACTTTTGGTAGGGTTAGTATTAATTGTACTCTATGAGATGACATAAACTTCATTTTACTCCATTCATTTGTTTTTTTAATTACAAAAATTTAATTTTTTGACTAGCCTTTCACGTCGTTAATATTTACATTAGCGGCGATTTCTTCACATTACTGCATTTACTCGTACTTGTGGCTTGAATGTCTCATAATGTTTTCACGCAAACTCAAAACTTTTCTGTTTTTCTCAAAAACTTCTCCAAATTGTTTCTTCAGACTTTTCGTGTGGATAGTGCTAATAGCATAGTTTAAGATGTAATATAATTAATTTGGCTATGTTTGTTGTTGCTTTTTTTTCAAAACTCACACAAATGTAATTATTTTGAAATCCTTAATTAAAAATTTAAATGAACTTTTTAAATTTTTTTAAAAACGTCAACAAGTTTTTGAACTAAAATTTTCATATAAGACGAGATTTTACTCTTCTTTAATATTTTAAAAGTAATATTTTGAATCTATCATTAGAAAGCCGAAAAATTGAGAACACTTCAAAAATTTTATTTCGGCGGCGATAATTGGCAGCTGGCAAGAGTTTGGGGCAAGACCGTAAAGATGGAAATTAGAAAATTACTGCGAGGAAGTCTGTGTCATTCAGTAGGACAACTAGTTTTCTCCTTTTTCTGCGTATTTCTCCCTAAAAATGTTTGCATCCTTTTCTCGTTTATTTTATGCCACGTTTATGGCTTTCGTTAAAGAAGAAACATTTTCCCAAGAAATATTGACACTGAACATTTTACAGCTTTACCTTCCTTATTCCCTTTAGTCTGCGATTTCTAACTCATTTTTAAACGTGGTGTCTGCAGTTATGTTTCTGCGTCAACTGGCGCTATTTTTCAATTCATATTAACAACAGACCTTGGAAAGTAAATTGAAGTAGAAGGTATGAAAAACATCAGAATACGCAAGAAGAACATTTTTAATTTATTCTTTGGAGTACACAAGTTGCGAAAGTATGGCAATATAGTTCAGTATCCGTACAAACAATCTTTCAAAAAATCAATTAAGTTGTCTTAAAAATAAACACTATCAGAAACTACTCTTGTTACATTAATAAAGCAATTCTCTTATTAAAGAGTTTAAGAAAGTTAGCGCCTAAATATTGTACATTTTTAATTTAAAAAAAGTGATTTTTAAATTCGACATATAAATGACACTCAGGGGACAATATTATAATTTACATTTAATTTAATATTTTAGAAATATTCTAGATTCATTGAAGTTTTCTAGCAACAATAAATTTTAGGTATCCATGGATTAATTAAAGGAGAAATCACTGATTTTGCACCAACAAATCTGTTTCAATTGCATTCTCTTCAGTGACAATATTGAAGGTAAAACTTCAATATAAATTAATATTGAAGGTAACTTTCTCGATTCTGACGCCATGTTCTCACACAGCAGAGTGTATTGTGGTAGCAGAATCGAAATCATTAACCCAACAACTATTTTTTCAGTAAGAGGAGGGCCCAGAAATGTATCGCCTCAGAGTTCTCGTACACTTTAGGCGTCACTGAATTTGTCGTCGGTGAGAAATCTACATATTTACCAACTACTTGTAACGGATGATGCAGCCTGTATCAAATAAGCTGGCAATAACCGAACAGAACGAACCTTATTAATTAACTTTGAGAGTTTGTCTCTTACTTTTAATTTATATGTATTGGTCTTAACCGATAGCAGAAGGGTTGGATCAGAAGACAATTGGCAATATTTAATTGGCAAAGATAATATTCCATCCTTTCGAAAACTCAAAAATAAAATAATAAAAAAATGAAGGAATGAAATCCATAAAAAAGTATTTTCATGACTGAACAAAACATTATAGAACTGAAATATCTATTAACGTTTGGCCTTTTCTAAATGAATTAGGTTTAGCTATCACAACTTCCAACTTAGTTCGGTAAAGACCAAATACGGCTGTGTGACTCACGAAGAAATCACATAATGACAGACTTGTTTATAAAAACATCAGCCTATTAAAACGATCAATCACTAATAGCCTGGAGTTGTAAATAGTTTCCTTAACCCTGTACGTGCCACTTACAAAGTACTGCCGCACGTTCTTACAGCATTGGAGGTCGTTTGTGGTTCCAAATCACCGTCCGCCTGTGCAGGCCTAGAGAGCGGAGGAAGTGGGACCGAACATAACGGAATATGTAGGTTACTATCATTCGGTTGGCGCACGTATACTGTTCATATTTGGCGTGCCTGCGGCAACAACTAAGATAAGCCTCGTTTCGCCACAGCGTTTACTTTCTCTCCCCGCTGCTGCTGTTCTGCAGACTCGTATCAACACTCGAGCCCGGGACGTTTGTTAGCGGCGGGGTCCATCTAGCGGATTCGCCAAGCGTAATCACATCTGTCTTATTGCTCTAGATGCAAAACGCATACACTGATAGAAATCGCATGTGTCATTTCATCTACTGTATTTACAGGATGAATTAAGTTTAAACTTAATGTGGCACAGGTTTCATTGATGGTAGAATTACTAACAGTGATGCGACTTCGATATCACATCAAAGTCGCCAAACATCGACCCACAACCATCAATGTTTTTAAACATTGATGTTAGTAAACACTTAACATCAAATTCGTTAAGAGTAAATATTGATGCTTTAAATGTGGTTTGGTGAACTCTAAACATTAACTTCGTGCACAATTCTATTGATGTTTTATAGAAATATGGATGTTTTGAAAACGTGGGCATCGATGTCGGATCCCTAATTAGAAACAGTAGCGCGCTAATGTCCAATGTATACTTCTGAAATTTGTTGTGAACAAAACGAGCTCTTGGTATGTTTTGTTTCAGAGTCTTCCCTCGCGTCTCATTCCACTATTTATGCTTCGTCATTCACGTAATAATCATTCTCGCTACACCTCATTAGATCCTTTTTCACGGACTTTACCTCAGCACCCTATTAAACAAAAATAGATGTTTTGATTATATTGGTGTAAATCAAGATAGACATTTTGGGTAAAGAGAGACAAGTTTCGCAACACGTAAAAGGGCAATATACAGTAAAAATATATCTGTCCATATTTTATCATAGTGACAGCTGATATGACTGTCATAATAATGTTAAAAAAATCATGGACAAAAAATGCATACTTCACAACGCTGTTGGTAACATATCAAAGAGATAACACAATATATTCTCCTTCAACACTATTTAATTCAATTTAAAAAATTCCTACGCTGACAAACATTGTATTTTCAAGCAGGAAGGAAGTCAGCACGTTTTTTACCAGTCAGTCAACCGACACTCATCATTAGCTCATTCTGCTCCTTATATACAAAGCCATTTTACGTCCATTAATCACGTACGCTTGTCCAGTCTGGTTACAATGCCGCCCCTACAACTATAAATAAAATCAAATATTCGGAAATAGAGGTTCCTCAAGAACTGCAGTTATGCACCCTGGTTTATAAGCAACACTAACCTTCACAAAGACCTAACCATAGAGCCCGTCTAACACATTATTAAACTTTCAGCATCGTTCTTCCAAAATCTACCCTCAGTTACCGGTGCTTTACACTACAACGCTGGTAAGAATATCCATAGAAATCGTCTCACCAACCGACTCCCCTTCCATCTTCCTCCGGAAACTGGCCGACATAAGATAATAAAATAAATAATTATAAATATTTAATTAACGCCTGTATTGTCCTTTATCATTCACTTTTCACAACAATCTATGTTTAATGGGAGGTGGCCGTAGCCACCCCCTTCGCATATTTTCGTCTGAAAATGCTCGCTACAAACAACTGAAAAGCCACATGGCTGAGCGTTGTATAATCAGCTCACTGTTAAATAAAAATAAAAAAAAAAAAAAAAAAAAAAAAAAAAAAATGGTAGTTTCCTTCACAAAACGCCACATTCGCCTACCGCCATTCGCCATTGAATGCAGAGGTAAGAAAAGTTATTGCTGGAGTGCATTTTGATGACCGAAAACATCACCAGAAATGATCAATAAAATTGTCTTAAAATGTTTTTAAAATATCCTAAAATAAAAGAAAAATGACGTAAAAAAAGTGATAAAAACCAGATTGGGGGAACAACTCAAGCGTATTGATGTAATCGAGGTTGCTTCTATTCGTTCAAGTGCACTCAGCTTGCAAACGTTTGGTTTGGACTGTTCTTTACTAGGAAACATCTGCTTTTAGTTATTCTGTAATCGGTCGAATCATCAATGGCGCTGATAGTCGTTATGGAATTCTTAGATTACAAATAACAGCTGAAATTATATGAGAAGAAATGGAATAGGCTACTCAGGAAGTACGTGGAGAACATTTGTTGCATCTCGTAAATATGAATGAGCAAAGGTATAATAAGATGATTAAACTATATAAAATCAGTGGAAAATGCATTAAAAATAAACGGGAAAAAGTAAAAAATGACTTAGTCAAAATAGACAAAAATGCAACAAAAAAAAGACTTAAAAATGGGTGATTACCTTTTGTCATAACATAAAATTAATTTATATACTAATGGGCATCATTTTAATAGTAGTTTATGCAATTAGTTTATAATGTTAAGCTTTATTGCATGAGTACATGTTTTGAAAACGAGCGACGTTAGGAGCGAGTTTTCAAATTTGTACGAATGCAATAGCATAACATTATAAACGAGTTGCTTATACGATATTTTTGTATAACAGCATTATAAATTTACAAAGAGAATCCAAACTTATTTCGCGAAACAACTTTCTTCTGACGTCTCAGGTGCTTGACATCAACGCCCTCTGAAATCAAATTCAAGATGGTGTTGACATCCGTGCGAAAACGGTGGTCGGCTATTCGTCTTCTTCTACCTCCCGATTCTCTCGCTACTATTGGCTGAATGTGTGATGACGTCATGTCGCGTTTAATAATGACGGCTGGCGTCTGCCTCCAATCATCTGATTCTGTTCAGGCTCAGAATTAACCCCCTAACGCTGTGGTATAAAAGTGTAATATGCTAGAGGCGGATTTTAAGGAACTATTTCTTTTTTTCAAAGTGACGAGAGCTTTCTTTTCGGATCATTTGTACACGTAAAAAACTACTAGTAGCAGCTCAATCCTTCCGGCCTGGCTCGCTTTCCAAAGACCACCGGTTATGCGCTCCCATGGCCTTGGTAAGCCACGCTCGGAAGCATAACGAAGAAGTCATTTGGACCTGCTGGTAGGGTGTGCACGATGAACAAGCTAACGAATTTGTAAAGATGAAACGTGAATTGTGTGCTTATACAGAAGAAAATCTCTGCTAGTCAGCAGACGTTTCAAATATTTTTTTGTTGCGAAGGTTAAGGGTAAACATCGTGGACTGACGAAAAGCGGCAGGTCAGTGACTACAGTAACGCCACGCAACATTTAGCAACTCAATGGCATCATTCGTGATTGTCGGGTGATTGCAGATGAATTGTGCCGCGTTATTTCCCTCAATTCCTCTGCAGTCACCCAGAGTTCACCACGAATTGTGATCCACAGCAGTCACCCCTTCAGCTTCATTAAAGCGATGAACTCGTAGTCAAACAGTGCAGACCTCACGGTTGCATCACCGTACACACTTTTCAGTTTTACACGAATGCGAATAAATCCAATCAAAGCGAATGCGAAAGAATTGAACATGAACGCGAAAAAAATCAAGCAAACAACACTGTCACGTATGAAAATTGATGTCGGTCTTTTTTGTAAACGACTGTAAAGAAGCTACCACATGTTGACACAGAAAGTTATTATTGCAGTGGGTTTTAGAAGGAGGTTTGAGGAATAGTGCCAAATTCAAATATTTCACTTAGCAAATGTTCTATAAGTGGAAAAAATAGCAGACTTTTTTTCTGACAGACCTACGTATAACATTTTTACTCAAATTATTTTGCCATTTATTCTGTTTACCTCCCCCTTCTTCCTCATTGGTAATTTCCGGGTTCCAGAATGGCATTGGTAGGTGATTGTCAATACAAGAAAAGTTCTTTTTATGTCATCACCTCATTTTTAGAATTGTTTAAACTTCTAATTGCCTCTTTTGTGAAAGTCGTTTGAGGTGGCTTACCATTATCTAATCCGTAGCGTCCCATTTCGTAAGACGCTTAGAAAAGGAGACCTCTTATTCCCTTCAGAGCAGAGATGTCAAGGTTGATTGCTGGTGGAGATAGAAAGGCTATCGTTACCTTGCTAGTCACGAGCTTATCACAGGTTAATTCCACGAATGTTTTGCCAATTCTAGTGATAAATTCATAAGTAGGATTTACTAGGACTAAATACGAATAAAATTTCTTAAATATAACGTAATATACTTTTAATATAACTTAATAATAAATAATTAACATTCACTCAGATATTACTTCGAACAAAAATATAAAAAAGACAAGCAAGAAAATAAACATACCATGAACCAAACGTATATGATCTCTGTAAACAAAACAAGGTGCCAAAATATCGCCTCATAGCAGATGATAATCAATAGCAGTTAAATAAGCCTGGGCAAGTGGTCTCTTATTGGTTGTTTGGTCCCAATTCTCGCCCATATTCCCTGAAATTTCATTACGTGAATAGTCCGCACAAGTAGAATCGACAAAGGAATCCACCAGTAACATATGGGTTCAGGTATCTATTAGCGATGATTCTGACGAGACCTGCAGAAATCTGTAATGTACATTGAATCATATGAAATATTTTGATCAAGAAAACGAGAATGTTTATAGAAAAGTGAAATAAAACATTTAGTACACAAATCCACAAACACCCGGTAATTCATTTTTCTAACCACTGTTGAATCATAAATCGTACCTACCCCAACCCCTTTCACTATTATTCTCATGCTGCATGCGTGGAGTGGGTACATCACTACTCCCTCATGCCCTTAGATATCACTGCTGGGAACTTTACAATTGCTTTACGATGTATGTGGATTTATTTATTTATTTTACGCCAAAAAAATAAGTTAAACTGTGTATGACGTGGTATGGGAGAAGTGAATTCTGTGCACATTTTCAGAATTATGTGATCCCTACACTAAGTCATATACTTCTTGAATTTTGAATTAATAAAAAAAAACTCTTCCATGTAATAAAATCTGGATGGATACACGCAGGGATTGATTTCTGGCGGAAGGTGACGGAACGGCGTTCCGGTACCTCGGGAATAGTTTTTGAATTATATTACAAATATATAACTATTTCTATTAAATTAACAATTAATTATGAGTCGCGTACCTGGACCTAAAATTTTGCAAATCAATCACTGGATACACGTGAAATGTTATGAAAACCAATGAAACTCTAGTCCAATTGCAAGTTCACACAGAGTTAACACACTCAAAAAACATGACTCAATTTAAATCATTGCGTTTACAAATGTTAATTAAAAATATATAAAATTAAATTGAAAGATCATGTCTTTGATTTGATAAGTTGCCTGGGCTGGCAACTCTGTTATAATTTCATTTGACTACTTATATGACACAGAAATCTATTCATTATTCTTCACCCCCAATTTCTTGGGGCCTAATTGCGATATCGTAATAAATTTAAATGTTTTAGTAGCAAATTTTATGAATTTTCTAAATTTGTTTGATTCATTTTAGTGGAATTTCTCACGAGAAAAGAGATACATAACAAACTGAAAGTGCGTACTTAAATCTGCTTTAAGCGCGGAGAGAAGAGAGTGCAGTGTTCGCGTCAATCCCCTGGGGTTCATTGACGGGGTCGGCAGCATCGACCAGGGCAATACCGACAAAGTGGTCAATACCGACTCACGGGTCGATACCGACCCATGGGTGAAACCGACCCAGGGTGTTGATACCGACCAGGGTAGAAATCGACTAGGGTGTCGATACCGACCCGAGGTAAATCAACCCCCGGGGTGTCGATACCGACCCAGGGTGAGAAATCGACGGGGTGTCGATACCGACTCCAGAGTGAAATCGACCCAGAGGTGTCGACACCGACCCGGAGTAGAAACCGGAAGCCCAGGGTGTCGATACCGACGGGGTAGAAATCAGCAGGGTGTCGATACCAGCCCAGGGGTAGAAATCGACCCAGGGTGTCGATACCGACCCAGGGTGAAAATCGACGGGCTATCGATACCGACCCAGGGTAGAAATTGACCCGGGGTGTCGATACCGACCCGGGGTAAGCCGACCAGGGTGTCGATACCGACGCCCGGGGTAAATCGACCCAGGGTGTCGATACCGACCCAGGAGTGAAAACCGACCCGGGGTGTCGATACTGCGACCGGTGAAATCGACCCAGGGTGTGTCGGTACCGACCCATGGGTAGAAATCGACCCAATGTGTCGATACCGACCCAAGGGTAGAAATCCACCCAGAGTGTCGATACCGACCCAGGGGTAGAAACCGACCCAGGGTGTCGATACCGACCCAGGGGTAGAAATCGACCCAGGGTGTCGATACCGACCCAGGGGTAGAAATCGACCCAGGGTGTCGATACCGACCCAGGGGTAGAAATCGACCCAGGGTGTCGATACCGACCCAGGGGTAGAAATCGACCCAGGGTGTCGATACCGACCCAGGGGTAGAAACCGACCCAGGGTGTCGATACCGACCCAGGGGTAGAAATCGACCCAGGGTGTCGATACCGACCCAGGGGTCGATAACGACTCCGCTCGAAACACTTCTTTAAAGCTTCATTTGTATCCCGAAGAAAGCGGTGTCAGAGGGTAAGTGAGTGCGTGTGTCTGCGCCGGGCGCCGGGCACCCGCGTGGCCAACGCTCCCGCTGGAGCTGGGGCTGGTGCAGGGGCTGGCCGTCACCCACCACGGCTCCGCGGCGCCGGCCAGCACCCACCACAGCGTGGTGCTGCACCCGGCCAAGCCCGCGGCGCACGCGGTGCAGGTGTCCGCCCTGCACGGCGTGGCGGGCCTCGTCACGCACGCCGTCATCGACCCGGGCCTGCACATCACCTCCACCACCGTGCTCACCCACGACAAGCCCCTGCTGGCGCACGAGGAGGAGCCGCCGCCGCACCCCGCGGTGGTGATCCCGGTGGTGGTGAAGCACGAGGTGGTCGCGCTCGCCCACCCGCCGCTCTTCAGGGCGCACGTGGGCGGCTTCGGCGTCGGGCTGGACTTCGGGGGCCACGGCGCGGGCCACGGCTTCTACGCGGCCGCCTCCGCGTTCGCCTTCCGGTAGGCACCGCCGACTCTGGGGGCCACGGCTTCTTCACGGACGGCGTCAGCCAACGCTACCGACAGCCAAGATCATGGACTTCGGGACCACGGCTTATACGCGGCTCCTCCGCGTCGCCTTCCAGTAGGCATCGCCGCTCTAGAACCACGGCTTCTTCACGGACAGCGTCAGCCATCGCTGCCTGCTTAAGATCGCGGACTTCGGGGGCCACGGCTTCTACGCAGCCGCCTCCGCGTTCGCCTTCCGGTAGGCACCGCCGACTCTGGGGGCCACGGCTTCTTCACGGACGGCGTCAGCCATCGCTACCCGTAGCCAAGATCATGGACTTCGGGCGCCACGGCTTCTACGCGTACCTCCGTTCCCTACGCCTTCCGGTAGGCACCGCCGACTCTGAGGGCCACGGCACAACTACGGACGGCGTCGGCCATCGCTACACCACCGGCCAGATCGCGGACTTCCGGGGCCACGGCTACGCGGCCGCCTCCGCGTTCGCCTTCCGTGGCATCGCTGGCTCTGAGGCCGCTAATACGGACGGCGTCAGCCATCGCCACCCGATAGCCAAGATCATGGACTTCGGGGGCCACGGCTTCTTCACGGACGGCGTCAGCCATCGCTACCCGATAGCCAAGATCATGGACTTCGGGGCCACGGCTTCTTTACGGACGGCGTCAGCCATCGCTACCACCATAGCCAAGATCATGGACTTCGGGGGCCACAGCTTCTACGCGGCGACGTCAGCCGTCGCTCTCCTATAGCCGAGATCATGGACTTCGGGGGCCATAGCTTCTTCACGGTCGGCGTCAGCCATCGCTACCCGATAGCCAAGATCATGGACTTCGGGGCAAGGCTTCTACGCAGCCGCTTCCGCGTTCGCCTTCCGATAGACACCGCCGACTCTGGGGGCCACGGCTTCTACGCGGCGACGTCAGTCATCGCCCACCGATAGCCAAGATCATGGACTTCGGGAGCCACGGCTTCTTTACGGACGGCGTCAGCCATCGCCACCCGATAGCCAAGATCATGTACTTAGGGGCCATGGCTTCTTTACGGACGGCGTCAGCCATCGCTCTCCGATAGCCTAGATCATGGACCTCGAGGGCCAAGGCTTCTAGGCGGCGACGTCAGCCATCGCCATCCGATAGCCAAGATCATGGACTTTGGGGGCCACGGCTTCTATGTGGCAGCCTCCGCATTCGCCTTTTGATAGCCAACGTCACTGACTTTGCGGGCCACGGCTTCTACGCAGCGACGTCCGCCAACGCTTTACGATAGCCAAGATCATGGACGTTGGGGGCCACGGCTTCTACGCGGCGGCCTCCGCGTTCGCCTTCCGATAGATACCACCGACTCTGGGGGCCACGGCTTCTACGCGGCGTCAGACAACGCCACCCGATAGTCATTATCATGGACTTCGGGGTTCACGGCTTCTATGCGTCGGCCTCCGCATTCGCCTTCCAATAGCCAACATCACGGACTTCTGGGGGCACGGCTTCTACGCGGCGACGTCAGCCATATCCATCAGTTAGCCAATATCATGGCTTCTACGCGGCAGCCTCCACATTCGCCTTCCGATAGCCAACATCACCGACTTTGGAGGCCACGGCTTCTACGCGGCGAAGTCAGCCCGATAGCCAAGATCATGGTCTTCGGGGGCCACGGCTTCTACGCGGTGGCCTCCGCGTTCGCTTTCCGATAGACTTCACGAACTTTGGGGGCCACGGCTTCTATGTGGCGACGTCAGCCATCGTTCTGATAGCCAAGATCATGGACTTTGGGGGCCACAGCTTCTACGTGGCGACGCCAGCAATCGCCTTCTGATAGCCAATAGCATGGACGTCCAGGGCCACAGAGCGGGCCACGGTTTCTATGCAGCGGCCTCCACCTCCAAGATTATGGACTCTGAGGGGCCACGGCTTCTATGCGGCGGTCTCCGCCTTTCTAATGCAAAGACCACAGACTTCGAGGGCCACGACGCGGGCCTCGGGTTCTAATGCGGTAGCCTTCGCCATTGCTTTGCTATAGAGCCTCTTTCTCTTTACAGACGGTTGGCGAAGTCACACGCCTTACATGCGGAACGTCTATTCTGGGCATGAAAAAGTGGTGTTTTGGGCACCTAATATCACTAGCACCTTAGATCACAAACTCATTAAATTATACATTAGTTTACTTATTTTTAGAGAGGAAAAGTAATATTTTTGCCATGTATAATATTTGAGAAAATCATTATATTACGCAAAGCATTAATGCATTTTAATAAAGACTAAATACCCTAGTACGATCATGTGGGTTTCCTATTTACAGTGTTATTGTATAAATGAAGACTGGCAAACCGGTACTTAATATCCAATGATAACTACATATCAAAAATAAGTATATTAAGTTGTGTAACAATAAAAATGTTATTATTGTAGACCTAAATGCATAATAGTTAATTAAGTTTTAAGGGATTTTCAAGAAAGACTTTTCAATGTTAATAGCATTGAATTACACGTAGTTCTTAATTATGATGATCAGAATATGTGATAATTTAGGAAAACACTTTTCTACAATTGTACGGGGAGAATTATCTCGAGCAGAGTCACGTCCTTTGTCCCTTAACCCTAGACAGTGTTTGAAATTATTTTAAAGAGAAATTAGCTTTTCTCCCTAATATATGCTAACGATATTCATTATAAAGTTCACTAATACGGTATTAATAATCGTTTTTATGCGATATTAATGATTGATCTTGTGAACAAAAGTTTGTATTGTTTCTGAAAAAAATTGTAAAAAAAATCTACTCAGAACTAAACCAAAATACCCAAGCTAATAATAATCATAATAGAGCGTGAAAGTGCATAAAGAAATATTCCTTAAACTACCTGAAGACTGCACGACGAAAAATGTGTACAGTTACTTGTAACGCTTTTCAATGTTGCTTCTGAAGTATTGTTTTGGGCGACGCCAAAACTAAAAGGCACGCCTTCAGCGTGCAGTAAACAACAGTTTCACTCACGCAACACCTTGAGATACGGAGAATGAAACACGCTTTGTTAAAGATCGCAAGTCATGCTCAATGCATTCAGATTCCTGCTCAACCGAGCAAGGAGGCGCGAAAGAAAAACGATTCCCTCGGACACTTCGTCTTCCACGACAACTTGTTGCAGCCCCTCTGACCGGGAGGTCCTAGGTTCGAGTCCTGACGGCGGCAGGATTTTCGACACTACCTTTTCAGCTAGGTGGAATTCAGTCGCTGTCTAGAGGAGAATTCTAGCGGCCGGCTGCTCTGATCGGTAGTTTTCCGTGGTTTCTCCGATCAACACCAGGCGAATGCTGGAGCAGTACCCTAACAAATGGGCCACGGACCACGCGCGTTCATTTCTTCCTCTTCTTTGTCCTATCCTCGCCGCTTACACGCACACTTACACTAACAGGCACGCATACACTACACTACCACATATTCCGGGAGACCGGTCGGGAGCGTAGATCTGGTCCCGGCTGGGGCGGTGCCCCGCTGGTGGAAGAGTCCTGGTTAGGGGAAACCCAACTAGCCGACAGTAGGTCGGTGCCGGATCTCGCCATCCAGCAGGGGAAGATCACCGCCATTGCCCGATAAAACATTCACTACACTTACGGGGCTAATAACCTAATCTGTTGGCGCGTCCAGAATAACTAACCAACCAACCAACCACGCTAACTTGTCACAGACAACTTCAACACACCCTCTCCTTATCTCCGTGTTTTCATTTCAATTTCCTTAAATACGCTGAATTAGAAAAACAGAATACTCCGGTATAAAATGTGAAAATTTATTACAATATACAATTATTGAAATTATACATTCGATTGACAATTAACGTCCGTTTTTTGTTTTGTTATACAATCTTCGAATGATTATTTCACTCATGTGTTCAGAGTCCAATGGTAAGAAATAATTGATTCAAATTTCCGCCAATCCAATCTATCTATCAGCAAAAAAATTATAAATTTTCTCATTCATCTAATACAAGCTGCATTCACCGGTTTTTATATTGTGCGTCAGATGTAGTTTTACTGTGAATTTAACATTTAATAACGAGTATTAACATGCAGTATTAAAGCAATGAAGTTTCTGTGAAACTTCACGCGCAGAAATAGAAGAGAAAATAAGCAATTCAATACCCCCAAATAGTGAAAAATAAAGCAGAAAAAGAATGTGGATACAGAAAAAGCTGTTCTGCTATGAATGAGATTATTAATACTAATGACAAGCAGTGAATGAAATTCTTTTTTATGTTTTTCTTGAAACGGCATGCGTTATTTATAAATATGTTTCTTGTTTCAAAATCGACATTTTACAATAAAATATTTTGAATTAATGTTATTAGAATAAATTAGAGATGTTAAGTTTACCTTCTGCCATGTTAGTAAATTTAAGTTTTATTTAAAAATATTAACACGTTCGTGAATAGGCATATTAAATACCATTCGTGTGTTCGAAATTCTCTCTAAATCAAATGCTCTAATAGTGTCACTAGGGAATATATGATAAACAGGAAAAAATGAACTTCTCTATCAGTTATTGAATGAACTAATAAATAAAACTACAAACATCTGATGGGTATATTTCATGGCATTTATCTTGTAGAGAAACTATTGCTCTCCTCTTTGCTAAAATACGTGGGTAATTCATCTAATCTACTACCTCTGCAATCCGAAATTTTAATCTGAGAGTCATTCTGTAAGAAAATTTAATCTGAGAGTAAAGCTGTCATTACATTTCTACCCAGCAATGACTTCCTGCAAAGATAGTTATTACAGATGCAATCTGGATGGAGGTAAGATATACTGAGGAACTGAAGTAGTAATGCGTGATGAGGCTTTGTAGATTACATATGCCTAATGGGTTTCACAAAACATGTAAAAACAGGAAGACCTTAATATTAAAATATTTAATTAGCTAAACTTGTGCGATTACAAGGCACAAAAGGAAGACTTAAAACATCTAAAATAGAAAAGTGAAAAAATGAAAACATTGATTTATTTAATAGGTAATTATTACACAGACAAATTATGTAACTTGGTACTATGTGGCTAGGCGAAGTCCTTTAAGCCATTACAATACCTACATCCTACCTTGTTCTAACCTTTCGAATTCTGGTATTCACCCCAAATGGTCTCTTCTTCGCATCAAGGCTGCTGAAAAGAGACCATAAAGTACGGCTGAGGAAAAAAAACTGAAGGCAAAAAACCTGCCGTCAGAAGTCGAGTACATGCTAATCTATCAGACTTTTCTAAAATATTTATTGATTTCGGGACGAGGACGTCACGCATTCTCCTGACAGTGTTTGGCCTCCTCAGCACCTGAAAAAAAAAGCGCCACAGAAGATCGTTCGCACCAACGCCTCTGCCCTTTCCTTTCCGAGTCCCACTTCCCTTCGCCCCCTAATGTGCTTATTACTTTGAGATTTTCGTTTCATTTTATTGACTTATTTGTGTACTTATTACTTAACAGTTGAGTATGACTTATTTACTTAACTGTTTACTACCTTAACTTAAATTACTGAACTTAATCATTGCTTATTGACTTATTTATTTCCTCTCCAGTCTAGACTCCGCTCATACTAACCAGTGCTGTTTTCCCAATCCCTAATTTCTATTTACCTAATGGTCCAAACTTTTCCTAGAAATGTTCCTAATTCTTTCATGAAGTTGGACCTTTTATCTCCTAAAATGTTTTGGGCGAGTGTACGTTCCTATGTTGCAAATAGTAACTTCCCATTCTAATCTATTTTCCTCTCCGTGTTTCGGTCCCACAGCAAATTAAAAGGCTATGGTTCTAATCATTCTTATCACCGCAAAGCACCCACATTCCTTTAACCATTCGAGTCCTTCAATTTACGTTGCATCCCCACCCGACTCTAAACCAATCGTATGCCCCTCTTGCGTCCTTTCTAAGTATGTGAACGTAACTTTCACAACCCCATGCCGGACTCGCGTGAATTTGTGTAACTAGCGAACGTTTTTCGGCCGTTGCTGCCGAGATAACTTGTCTTTTAACACCCGAAAGTCAATCAGAAATTAGCCGTTCTATCTCACGTGATCCCCTTTCCCCCACCATCTCCGGAGAAACGTCTCCCGGACCTGCAAGTTCTAATAGCAGTTTAAGTTTGTATGACCAGTAGCGTTGGTTGCTTCCTTGTAACTGCACTCTAAAGCATTCAGTATGTATAAGTTTGTCAGTCTGTTCACCTGCTAATCTAATCCAAAGTTTAATGAGTTTCATTTTAAAATCTTTTCAAATTCCTACACTACCGACCCCTCTTTAGATTCGAAGCAAATACAGGAGTCTTGAGACTTCGAGAGTTAATTTGAAATAATCTGTTTCGATGCTTTCTGGTCGATCTATCCTATCCGCTCCCCGTATCTCTGCCCCATAATTCATAGCTGAGAGAACTAGCGATTTAAACATTGTATGGCACACCTTTAAAGGTACCCTGTGCACTGCGCAAACGATTTCTTTGAACGCAATTCCTTCTTTACTTTATGCCGCCGTTATGTGACTATTCCATTCCCCATTCATGGAAAATTTTGCACCAAGGTATGTAAACGTTTTGAAACGGTCAATCTCCTCCTGCATGTAATACTATTATCTTTCTTACCCCCAGATAAACCTATTCTTGAAGACAACTACTTTCGTTGTTTGAATATTTGCTTTTAGTCCCCATGCCTCACTATACCTTTCTAGGATATTTAAATTCTTCTGAAAGTCCTCAACAGTCTTCGAACATAGAACTAAATCATCAGCATATATTAGTCCGGCCATCAATTTCCGGCGCAGCTACATCCGCTAGGTACTAGGTACTGTATCTGTACTGTACTAATACTGGGTACTATATCTGAAGAAAATAAGTTCCTATAAACTCTGAAGACAAGCAAGATTATTGCGACTAGTTCTCATGTAGACCGTTAGCTACTTCTCAAGAATTGCGATAAACACGTCAAAGCACATCCAAAGGTATTTGCTTCGCCATCTCTCCCTGCAAAATTGTGCTGTCGATTAGTGTGTATTTATTGAAGCATTGTCCAGTGTTACGAAACCACTGTTACAAGAATGGGGCTACATTTCATCCGGAGCAAATACCTTGTCGGGGTGCGAACCAGGCTCCTTGTGCAGCTGTGCGGACGATACCGCGATTGTGCGTTCCGGGAGTTTCCTCCGGCACCGGAAGCGCCGCTCCGGGAGCCTTCCGGTGGCGCTGCGCAACGCGGGAAGCCGAAGGAGAACGCCTGCCGGAGTGGGCGGGGCTGGGAGGAGCTGGGCTGGGCGGGGCGCGGCCGGGCCGGCGGGAGCGCTGTCAGTGATGGCGACACAGCAGGAGCCGGCAGGAGCAGGGTGAACGGGGTGTTGGGGCAGTGGAGGAGGCCGTGGTTGTGATGGCAAAATCGGAGGAAGTGGCCGTGTTGTGTTTGCTTTGAGCCTGGGGTGGCGGTGGTTGTATGAGCAGAACTGGGAAGTGGCAAGAGTTGGTTAGGGCAATGACGAAGTAGATGGCCGACTGACCGGGAGCGGTAGCTCAGTGCATCAACTGATGTCACTGCAGCGCTTCTGTCCGGGAGGTTCTAGGTTCGAGTCCTCATGGTGGCAGGATTTTCGACACTAGCTTTTCAGCTAGAATTCTAGCGGCCGGCTGCTCTGATCGCTAGTTTTCCGTGGTTTCTGCGATCAACGCCAGGTGAATACCGGAGCAGTACCCTGCCAAACGGGCCACGGACCGCGCGCGATCTGTCCTTCCTCTTCCTTGTCCTATCCTCTCCCCTTACACACACTTACACTAACACCACATATTCCAGGAGACCGGTCGGGAGCTTAGAGCTTGTCCCGACTGGCGTGGTGCCCCGCTGGTGAGAGAGTCCTGGTTAGGGGGAAACCCCACTAGCCGACGGTAGGTCGGCGCCGGATCTCGCCATCCAGCGGGGGAATATCACCATCTCACGAGAAAAAGCATGCACTACACTTACGAGGCTAATGACCGAAGCAGTTGACGCGCCTGGAAACACGAAAGCAATCAATCAATCAATCAGGACCGACTGAGTTTATTTGACTGCGAGCGAGTGTTGCTGCTATTTCAGAAGTGACTGACCGGGAGCTCTAAGGTTCGAGTCCCGATTGTGGAGGATATTCAACACTAGCTAGTTAGCTAGAACGAATTCATTCTGGAGGATGGTTGGTTGGTTGTTAGTAATTCCGAACGCGTCAACTACTGAATTCATCAGTTCCGTAAGTGCAATGCATGTTTTGGCTGGGGTGGTGCCACCATTGGTGGGAGATACCTGGTTGGGGAAAATCCCGGAAGCCGACGGTAGGTCGCCGCCGGAACTCGCCATCCAGCAGGATAAGATCACCGCCACCTCGGGAGGAAAAACATGCACTACACTTACGGGACTAATGAGCTCCGCCGTTGAATTAAACAGTTCTAAGCTGATATGAGTTGAAATTCTACGAGTGATCAGTTCGACTCTAGTTTAGCAGAAGATTAAAGATTGATCCCCTTTAATGTGTAATAAAGGATGACACCATAGCCTGTTTTTAAGATCGCTCGCTTGAAAACGAATCACAGAATTAAAATATCTTGCCATGAGCAACAAACAAGGAAGCCATGCAGTCTTGTTAATACCTATGTCGTATTTGGATTGCATGAGTTGTCAGTGCGTACTACAGCTAGAATGTCTGTCATTTTCCAAAACGTCACGCTTTAAGTATGTCGCCAGCATATGTAGAAAATATCCTCGCGAAGTTCAAAATGTGACTCCGTGTCACCGTCGATACAAGAGGTAAATATAAAAAGTACGTATTATATTAAAAATTGACCTAATTTAGCAGAAATATTTCATCTAAATATTAAAAATATATTAGAAATTGATCAAATCAACAACAACATTTACTTGCATATTTTAATATTAATGAGGTGAGGGGTTACAAATTCAAGGGATCACAAGTCACGCTTTGAGTATGTCGCCTGCATATAGAAAATATCCTCGGGAAGTTCAAAATGTGACTCCGTGACGCCGTTGATACAAGAGGTAAATATAAAACGTTGACAAGCCCCGAATCACCAACAATCAATCAATCAATCGATGAATCGGCGAAGGGGTCGGGGGTGGCAATGACGAAGGCGACAGGCAGGACGCAACGGCGGAGGTGAAACACGAAGAGCGCGCTGCGGCGGCGACGGCATTGTTGGAGAATGCGGAGTGGCAGCGGCGGCGTGGGAGGTGGCGAGGGTGAGGAGGGCAAAGTCTTCTGCGAACGCAACGGTTGACGCAACCCTGCTTCAGCCACGCCTAGGGGGCGGATTTTAATGAAAAGTTGTTTTTTCCCTTTCACTTTAAAACAATGCCGTTTAGTATAGAAATTACATATGTTATGACAAAAGGAAATGCCCCGTTTTTATGGGTCATTTTTTTTCATTTTTTGTCTATTTCGTCTAATAACTCATTTTTTGCTCTTTTCCGTCATTTTTAATGCATTTTTCGCTGATATCTTCGATATTAATATATTTTTAATGGTCCTTCCTTCCAATAATATTTACGACATGCAACAAATTTTCTTCACGGAATTCCTGAGTAGTGTTTTCGCGATTCCTGCACTCATAAAGTGTAATGTCAGCCGTTGTGATTATGTAAGCTAAGTGCCTGTGACACCTATCAATCACCGTCATTGTCGGTTCGGGTGATTTCGGAATAACTAGACAGAGATTTCCTGGTAAAGAACAGTCCTCACCAAACGTTTGCGAGCTCAGTTCACTTGAACAATGGAAGAAGCCTGGATACATCAGTAACGAAGTCAACAGCTTGAGATGTCCATTTGAGTTGGTTTTAATCTCATTTTACCGTATTTTGTCTTTGTTTTTAGAGTCTATCTAAAACTTTTAAGAGCGAATTTTTCTTCGTTTTTTAAGTTTTATTATTTCCAAATCCCAAGCATCAAATTTCAACCTAAATTCAATATTTTAAGTATTTGTTTTGTACAGTACAAAACATAAAAAAACAGGGTGCATAAACTAGTTTTTTTAGTTTGTTCCATTAACTTTTAGCAATTTTCTGGTTTACTCAATAATGGTGTTGTATAAGTGTATTATTCCCTTTTCTTTAAACGGATACAAATTGATATATAGATTTCACCATATGTTTGGACTAACCAATCTTAACGATGTCCTCATTGCTGATTGATTTTTTCGTGTTTCCGGGCGCGTTAACGGCTGCGGTCATTAGTCCCATAAGTGTAGTGCATGTTTTTCGCGGGAAATGGTGTTGATATCCCCCGTTGGATGCCGAGATCCGGCGCCGACCAACCGTCGGCTAGTGGGGTTTCCCCCTAACCAAGACCTTCCCACCAGCGGGGCACTGCCACAGCCGGGACAAGCTCTAGGCTTCCGACCAGTCTCCCAGAATATGTGGTAGTGTAGTGCATGTTAGAGTGTGTGTGTAAGAGGAGAGGATAGGACAAGGAAGAGGAAGGAAAGATCGCGCGCGGTCCGTGGCCGGTTTGGTAGGGTACTGCTCCGGCATTCGCCTGGTGTTGATCGCAGAAACCACGGAAAACTACCGATTAGACCAGCCGGCCGCGAGAATTCTACTCCAGAGAGCGACTGAATTCGATCTAGCTGACAAGGAAGTGTCAAAAATCCTGCCGCTGTCAGGACTCGAATCTAGGACCTCCGTCAGTTGATGCACTGAGGTACCGCTCCCGGTGATGTCCTCTTGACACAAGAACGTCTAAATACATAATAAATTTTTTTTCTGTGGTGTTTACGGAGTTGTAAACACTTCCCGGATAACCCGACTTTCCCCTACTTTTTACTGCTAACGCGTAAGAGATAATTAAGGCGAATTCCGTTGGACTCGATTCAACTCGGTGCAGTGAAGTGCAGCGCAGCGCAGCACAACGCCCTTCAGAGGCGCGTTCAATTCTGCTCCATATGTGCGCCAATTGGCGCGAGTGGTGTGCACTGTAGTGGCGAAGTGCTGGTGCACGCCGGGACTCGCTCACCTTGCGTGCGTCGCTTTCTCGCAGAGGCCAAGCGGCGGTGCCACCTTTGGCAGAGTGCAGCGACCTCGCCCACCAGCCGCCGCTTCCACTCTCGTGCAACTGCATCGCTCTGCTTCATTTGCCCCGCGGTGAAAACTCTCAGATGACGGCGGTGCGATGGTGTAACGGTTAGCGTATCGGGCTGTTATGCGGGTTCAAACCCGATCGAAGCTGTGGATTCTTAGGGGGAAAGAGTCCTTGTACGCCTCTCGAGGGAAGTAAAGCCGGCGGTCCCATGTAGTAGGTTTACTGCATGTAAGAGAGCCTCAAGCCTAAATGAAGCCTCCGAGCTAAATTCAAATTGCCTGTTTCGTCGCTCAAGTAATACCTTCTTTCTCCCCTACTAGGTGAAAGGTGCGTAGCAAAATTTGCTTGGTCAGACGGAAGAGCAGGTCTCATGGTCTGACTCTCGCCACGTAAAATAAGGCATTTCATTCATTCATTCGTTCATTCATTCGTTCATTCATTCGTTCATTCATTCATTCATCCGTTCATTCGTTCATTCATTCGTTCGTTCGTTCATTCATTATTTCATTCATTCGTTCATTCATTCGTTCGTTCGTTCGTTCGTTCGTTCGTTCGTTCGTTCGTTCGTTCGTTCGTTCGTTCGTTCGGCAGATGGCAGATGGCAGATGGCAGATGAAAACACTCCATTCAAAATAAACTGACGAACCATACTGCAATTTTTACTAAGCTGCCTGAGAAGTAAATCAGTTGTAATCAAGTGATTATATTGGTGGTAAGGTCCCAGCATGTTCTTCCCAACGCACACGATCAGTACATGCGTAAATATACGATAGAATGACTTCTTGTTTTCTACAATCTCGGTCCTTAGCCTGAGAGTTGATTTATGGGAAGTATAAAATAAAATTGTGAATAAACAATCATAAGTACCCGAGTCCTACGTGAAACTCAAAGCCTTGCCCTTCAACTCAAGGCCCTTAGTGTGTTCGCTTCTAAGAAATATCGGTTACACGGATAACACAATTTTTAATAGGAGAATGTGTTTTTCTTTTGTTCCAGTGTGTTTGGGAAAAGAACCTTAATGAATGGCTCTCATTGATTTATTTTTTACTTTTTCGCTGCCGCTACAGCAGTAATGCTTAGCGAAAAAACAGCGAGTTTTCGGAAGTAAAACTCTTATTACAGGATCCTGACTACGTAAAAGTGAATAAATGTAGATGCTAAATTTAGAATTAAAACATCGAACACGTGGTGTAGCCAGAATCCATGTTTAATGGGTCCTTGATACCAAAAAATCTATTGACGGCAAAACGTCTGCCCGTCCGTCTGTCTGTCTGTGAACAACGTTAGCACCTAAATCGTTTAACCAATTATCTCCAAAATTAATATTCCTTAATCGATCTGGCAGATGTCCCGGTCTCTTGAATTTAAAACCGATATTTTAATTTTGAAGGGTACTTTACATGAAACCTCTGAAACATTTAAAAAGAATGGCTCTATTTTTTATTAAATTTTGTTGTGGGGTAGTGTAAAGGACGTTTAAGAGGTGCACATTTCATGTTGAAAACGCTGATTTTCCAAAAAATTGCAAAAATTCAAACTTTTTTTGGCGTCTTCCTACAACTAAAATATTAAAGATAGAAGCTTTTCCCTCAATAAAATCTGTTTCGTACAATTAGATTTTGAAATAAAGCCATGCAAAATTTTTCGAAAATTTGAGTATTTTCGCTTAATTTTCCGTGAAATATACGCTATTTTTAATTTTCTTTATACACTTTTTCTTCAAAAAAAACGGCTCCATCGTTTTTGATGAAATTTGGTTGTTGATAGTCTGAAGGACGTTTAAGAGAATGTCGTTGGTCTCACGTTAGTTGAATACCCTGATTTTCCGAAAAAAGCAAGCAATTTTTTCGGCATCTTCCTACATCTTCAATTATGAAGACAAACATGTTTTCTTAATGAAATACGTTCATGAAAAACATGTAAAAATAATGTCTTGTCCAATTGTTCTAAAATATGAGTATTATTTCCGTAATTTTGTGTCAATCATCCGCAATTTTTAGTTTCTTTAAACCATTTTTTTAAACGGCGCAACTTTTTTGATTAAATTTAGACCTTAGGTAGCGCAAACACGCTTAACGTGCATATCTCATATTCGTTAAAATGCCTGATTTTGCGAAAATAAAAAAAAAAATAAAAAAAGTCGGCGTCTTCCTACAACTACAATTGTGAAAATACCTTTTTTCCCAATTAAATGTGTTCATAAAACGGATCTTAGATAAGATCATGTTGAATTTTTTTAATATGTGTATTTTTTGTGTAATTTGACTACAACAAAGTTGCTCGCTCCGAATTGATTGCCCTTCATGAACATAAGTGGAGAGGTGTTTGAAAGCTATTGCTATTCTTATAAATAAATGTAGACTAAAGGAAGGTAATAAATTTTACTTACAACTAACAAATTATATCTTTACTTCAAGAAATTTTGATTGCTGATTATGTTATGTTTCATTTCTGAAAGTTAGAAATGACTACTAGCTATCGAAATAAACGCAGGTATTTTGATGATATTTATAAAGTTCTCTATTGCTTATTTTATAACTGAATTATTAATTTATTAAATTATTAAATTTCCTGCCAATTTTAAGCATGGATTCGACATACAACATACACTCCTTACCTCTTGCATGTGGACGTGTGATTCTATACAGAACCACGATTCCGGGAAGTTCGATTAATTGAAATCAATTATTACATTGATGGCAACTACTATCAGCCTTTTTCAACAATAAAAATTTAACATTTATCCTTATTATTTATAGATGGCAGTTCTGTCATATATACGTGAATTTCTTTTCACTTAAAACATTGAAACACCGTACGAGTTAGATTATAGTTCGTAAGCTTACTTTCATAATTATGTTCGTAATCTTGATTGTTGGCTTCTCGACTTACTGGCAGAATGAAGTCCCCGGAATCCTTGGTGAACCAAGGTCCTTTCCTTGTCCTTTCCTAAATAAAAATGTTCAGAATATCCTCGAATATTTCTATAATTATATTTAATATTCCCACAAATGTAACACACGGTCGCGACTTTCCATATCTGTGTTTCGTATGAAACACCTACTCGCGACTGACTATATAATCTAATTATTGGAAAATTCTTCCATATACGGAGCTACCCTTATGTATCTCTCCGCGAAACATGGAGTCTATTTAATTTCAACTTCCACCACTATATTAATCAAAATTCCTAATTACCGTTTAATATCGCAATTTACACGAGACCAAGCTCTCAAACTCCCAGCTAAACAATTCCCGACTAACGATAATCCACATAAAACCCAGCCTATGTATGTATGTACCCAGCTATACTCGATCGCACTCTGTTCTTCGATAAGTAAAGCCAGTTTGAGGACATTTTCTTAGTTGTGAAAACGTATACAGCAATATTGAAAAAAATATTGGGACTTGCGGACTAATTCTGTGAGCGAATCGTGATCCATAAAATATATTACACAAAAATATATAGAATTTATTGAAACTATTATCATAAAAACATTTTCCGTTCAATTGATTCCACATTCTCCTTTAGAATACCTATGTTAATAAGAATAAGAACAAACAAATACAATAATTCTCTTCAAAATACCTTTGTAAATAATAATTAAAAATAAATACAATCCTTCAATACCCATTTATTTTAAAATCTTTTAAATACAAATATTTTTGTTTTATATTTTTATTGTTATTGTTAACAACATCATGTTAAAGATTCAGAAGAAATATTTCATCTAAAATTTAAGAACATTCTACGATGACATTGAAGATCAACATCGTATGTTAAAGAGTTATAGTTACATTTCTTCCTAACAAACCAATATAACTTCTTTTCAAAAAATTCGGTAAAGTAATTAATTCAAATGTCTTTGCAAATTTCTTTTTTGTCATTTCCAGACCATGTCTAATGATTTGCGTGTATTTTATCTTGATGTCTTATCTAGAAAATGTCGAGAAACTAACGGAAGGTGCGTACTCTCCCCATGATAACATTGTGTCGTACTGCCGTGCGTACTGCAATAAAAAAAGAAAATACTGGAAGTAACAAAATTTCGACATGTAAATTCTTAATTAGATACAACTAATTCTTCCTCATTAAATACCTCGACTTGTATTCATTTCAAAGAAATTTAATTCTAATATTTTCAATTTTGCTGTTTATCTCATTAAAAATGGGCAGAGAAGGACTCTTCAACGAGAAATAGTGGGATTGCCGGCCTAGTCAAAACTGTTCCTTAATACTCAATAACTACTCTTTTTTTAAAATTTATGCGTCCTTTAATAATCTACAATTGTGGGGTAAAATTTCATTTTAAAAACATAAATCTCTAGCTTTGATATCAAAGTGTAGAAATTCTAAAACAAGATTTTAATGAAAATCGTAACTATACAATGTATAAATGCTTTTCTTTCTTCCAGCAAAATTTTAAAAATTGCAATCTTTTTCGTGAATTTTGAAGAAGTCACGACGCTTCATAGAAAGTACCAAGAAAATTTAAATGATAATTACCTAAATCTGCCAACTCTGTAAATCTGGACATGATTATTCGTTTCAGTTCACACCCTTTTATTGTGATCATGTTGTGTGTGATATACATCTACACATACAAAGAGACATGCATCCCAATTTTCGAGTACAAAGTTGCATGAAACTACTCGCCATCTGCAATGATCTGAACCATATTTGGAAAAGTACTAATGGGAACGAATTCTGACGTGTATGCTCGGTTACAGCGGAAAGAATCTTAAACACGTATTTGAGGTCGAACATACAAGATCGTTTTGTTGAGATGATTCCAAAACATTTCCTCCCTTTAATACCATAGAGAAATAAGTAAAATTGTCATATGTCACATAAAGATAATCATTTTTATTCCTTATATACATTATATCATATAAAGAGAATGATAATTTTCATAGAAGTAAATATTTGTACGGATTTACTTCTTTCTAATGCATTCTTCTCGTACCATGCTTATAATCAAGAGCCTACCTGATGTACATAAATACAGAAACGAAGATTTGAACAAATGAAATGAATCTCAAAAATAGCAGCTCACATGCGTGAGGTATGGAAACAACCCCAGCGCCTAACCCATTGGAGGGGTTTTATCCATTCGCAATTGATTGGGCCGACACGAATTCCAGCGAGATTTTTTAAATTTCAAAGTACTTTATCTGAGGCTCTAAAGACATATTCAGAATTTTCTCAAAAAATTGCCTTCAAATTTTTCCTTCAAATTTATTTGTAAGAATGGGTTGAAATACGCTCTGGCTTATGGCAAGATCTCATTTTCACTGTTGACTCCGGATTTTCAAAAATACAAAAAGTTTGAAATTTTGACTCCCTCGTACAACACAGCTATTGAAAAATCTTTTCTTCAAATTAATTTTTTCCACAATACCGTGCAAATTTTTGAAAATATTAGTAATTTTGAGTGAAATTTAAGCAGTATTAAAAGAAAAATTTTCTTAACAGCGGTTCCCATTGCTTCTAACGGTTTCCAACGGTTCACTGTCTATGTAATTTTTGTTTACCAAAGTGTACAAAGCACCGGCTGACATGACACAAACCCCATTGTAATATATTTCTTTATTCAATAAAATATACAAATGCACGTTTGAAATATATCTCATGTCATTGCATGTTTACATTCAGCCTTTTTGTACATTTTTATTATTGGTTCAATTGCTTCAAACAAATTTTTAAGAATTGTCTAGAAATATGAAAACTTTTCTGTGAAAAGTAGTTCAAAATTGCGCATTACAGAAATGCTATAAAGAAATTTTGCTCGAAAATGTTTAATGAAAATTTAAATGTAGTATGTTGCATTGCTGCACAAAATAAACGCGTTAACAGAAAGCGTGTGTGAGGTTAGCTTCAGAGTTTCATGTTCACGAATTAACGAGGAGAGATCAGCGTCAATGGCATAAGAAAATTTCCCTGTCTGTAATCAACTTTTCGCGCCCTCCATGCTAGAACTGATCGTCTCTCATTTTCATTTTTGGTTACTTTACTTCTGTCACAAATGTCCCATTCCTTTCGTTCCCAAACGAACCTACAGGGACGATTTTGGATATGGGCAGAAGTAAATTAATGATATTGATTCAATTGCAAAGCAGTGTCAAAAATCCTTGTTGCTATTAAAACTAGAAATAAAATTAAAAGAAGGTTCATAATTACTGAAATATCTAAAATTAAACCGCTAGTATATAATGTTATCCAATCCGAGAGTAGTGAAAATGTTTTATTCAATCCATGCAACTTGTGAAAATATACAATTATTTAATTATAAACAAGGCACAAATTTAACGGAATGATGGAAACGCTTTTCAATGCGTCACAAAACATTAAATTATATTCATTAAAAAATGTACACGAAACCAAAATGTTAGTGATCAATATTTTTAGTTTGTAAGAGGAACGTTTAGTTTTATCCCACTACTGCTAAAATTACTTTTTGGCACCACCTCACATCATCTGCACATCACACCATCCTCATCACACTGGGGTGACACAACACAACACACCGCACCCAGACCATTAACCCTCCTTTCTCCTCACCACACAGCTGAACTTGAGTCCTAGGCCCGCCCGAACCCGCGTAGTAAATTTTATGACTCCCCAGACAGCAGATAAAACAGCTCCAACTTACTTCCCTGTATTTTCTCTCTCAAAATTGTATATGTATATTTCATTCATTTCTTACTTAATTCAAAATACTATATTACATCATCACTCTCATCACCTTTTCTTTCATTCTTTCTTTTCTTTAATTCTTCTCCTTTGTTTGTAGATTTTTTTTTTAAATTATGTAACTCTGTTAATTCTAATTTATTTCTTTTTCTTGTATCGAAAACGGATGCGATGATTGCTAAACCATCGGCTATCTTATGAAATAAAATATATAATTGTTGACAATGACAACGCCTTTAAATCCATTTCGTGTAAATGTAAGCTTCGCTCTGCAAGCATCTTAATAAGTAAGCAAACTATAAAAATATATAATGCAAATTAGTGATATACTGCTTATATTGCTACTGCTTTGTGGATCTGGTGTGTTCACCAGACCATTTCTCAGCTCAGTTCCATGCTACGCAGCCAGATGGTGTTCAGTGGAATGATGCAGCAATAAAACCACATAATATTTATAGTAGTGGTGCGCGCAAAGGCAATATAATGCATCTTTAGTAGCAATGGAACCCCACAGTGCCTTTTCACCTCATAACATTGTTTTTCTGAAGACATGGCTTTAATACTTGTATTCTTGGAGTGAAACTTCCAGTTTTTAAATATTCTCTCTTTCAAACCCATATTGCATTCAAAATTGACAACTTAACAATTGCGCTCTCAAAGATTTTCCGTTCCTTCACTAATTTTTGCGTGCCAAAAATCAATATTCGACATATATGTTTGAATTATAATGATAAAGATAAGATAAATTTATTTATACTGCAATTTAAACTGCCGTAACCCGATGGCAGTTTAACTGCCGTAACCCGTGCCAAAAATCAATATTCGACATATGTTGACTATAATGAAATAAGATAAGATATTCATTCCCTTTTGCAATTTAGCTGCCGTAACTTGTGTGATTAATTATAAATAAGGTAATAAATTTCTATAAACTCATAATAATTGCTAATATGGTAAATAATATAATAATACAAAACTGACGATTATAAAACATTGAAATAAATGAAAAGAAACGTTTATAATCTAAAGCCGCATTGAGTGTTTTGTACTATTAGATCATACTGCATACTATCTTTCATCCTTCCTTAACACTTCACCTCACATCACTTCACTTCACTATAACACTTAAAATATTTCTTCATTATTTCTCATTTAACAAAACTGAATTATACTAGAATTCTGAGTTAACCATACATACACATTGGAATTAAAGTAGGTCGTATCAATTGAACTAGATTTAAACTTTCTCAAATACTTCGCGCGCTACGTTCACTGCGATTTGGGAAGAACTGAAGTGACATTATAAACATTTATCGCACATTAGTGATTTATATTGAAGATAAATGTTCCTATCTTACATTAATTAGCATAAATTTCTAGTACACCTGTAATAAACACGTTTATGTTGTAAGATCGATTTACTTCATTAAAGTTACGACAAGCAGTATTAAAGAAAACTAGTAGTGTAACAGACTTTCTCATACTAGTTAGGTTTCTAATTTGTATGGCTTGGGCAAGATTTTCGGTTTTGCCTCATTTTCTTCCAAAACGTATCTTATCGCCACCCAAATAACATTTTTTCACGTTTTGTTCATTTCCCGGTCTCAAGTGGCAAGAAACTGAAACATGAAAACTTTAAGAATATTATTGACGAATAACACCTCGTCCCTTATGCAAATTTTCGTTGAAAAATTTGAGGCCGATTTTGAGAAAATGTTGTTTGAGCATTTCTATAAATACGAAATTTGAAGCTCTTTTTCACAGATTTTTTGGAGGAACTTCATTTAAAATCAGTTGCACAAATACGTTGAAAATAAATTGGTACCTAACAATATATAAATGTTAGTATCAATCAAAGGCAGAGAATTCATAAAACAATTTTATTCAAGACCGAATTTACAATTGCGAAGTTTCGTATCACCAAGCATATACTAAAAGCGAAGCCGAGTTATCGTTGATGAAGAAGTCCCAAAATCAGCCGAGTCGTCAAATATACGAGGATTTCACTTTCGTTGCACA